>OZ022246.1:24711174-24716158 GCA_963978895.1 Erpobdella octoculata
ATCATTACGACGACAACCAAGATGGCGGCGAGAACCAAGATGGCGACGAAAACCAAGATGGCGGCGAGAACCAAGATGGCGACGAAAACAAAGATGGCGACGAAAATCAACATGACGGACTAGACAAACATGGCGACGAGAAACATGATGACGAACTAAACCAACATGGCGGCGGGAACCGAGACGGCGACGAGAATCAACACGGCAACGAAGACAAGAATGGCGAAGTCGACAAATATGGTCATCCGATAAAACATCCGAGTGAAAAGAATATAAACAGCAATAAAAATTCAGAGCCAACCAAGTATGATAAGCTTCGTCTCGAGAACGAAAATTTTCGTACTTATTCTCATACACTTCGCGACGCGACGGATAGCGCGGGAAAACCCGTCAGTTGTCGTCACAGCGATAGCGAACAGGAAATTACCCGTACTTCACGTCCAGGCGACGTGCTTTCATTTCCTACCTCGAGTCCGGTATTATCCAGCTCATCATTCCTATTTCACTCCCCCCCCACCACCCCCACCACCATCATCATCATCGTCAATATCATCATCACCACCACTACCGTCATTAACGCCACTATCTTCGAAACTTGTTTCGGGAAAACGTCTACCGCCGCCGTCAGCTTCCTTGTCGTCATCTGCGCTCGATCGCTTTTCCATGCTTCCAGAGACTGCACGTCTCTTTGCGCTTCTCGCATTTGTAAATTTTTGCTGTCGATTTTGAAGCGACGAAATCATGCTGTCAATGTATGTATACTAAGACTGAGACTATAAGAAAAAAGTGTGGTGACGCGTGACAATGCCCTGCAATGCCCGGCAGAGCTATTCCGTTCTCCAGTTGCAATTACCTCACTCCGAAGTTCCACAACCATAAAACAGATGCTCTGGTCTTTCTCTCTCCCTCTCTCTCTCTCTCTCTCTCTCTCTCTCTCTCTCTCTCTCTCTCTCTCTCTCTCTCTCTCTCTCTCTCTCTCTCTAAGCAATGTTTTGTCAGGGCATTGCAGTTATCGTTGCTTCGTAGGAAAGCGTCTTTGAGCCTGAATTTTTTCGATCATTTGAGATGCGGTCCACTATAGATAGGGCAGTGTCAAGCGGGGAAGGAAGTCGTTTGCAAACAGCGAGACCGACGAGACGAGATGTACAATTCAAGTCCCACGAGAATGTGAAAATAAATTAATTTTGAATGTTTCTTTTTTTTTTAAATATTCTGTTCTTAAAATTCAATTAAAAGTCACACGTCACCAATGGCTTTAATGTATCCTACTTATAGATCTGACGAGTTAAAACAACGCTCCTAGAATCTAAAATTTTCTTTTTTAAGAAGCGAAATGTATTCCCGGTGGTATCTTGGAAGTTTCTATGCTAACGCTAGCATTGTAATCATATAACTACATGATGTTAACTGTGACTGTTTGAAAATAAATATCAACCAACGCCAAAAAATGCGTTTGTTTTGAGCCGTTAGAGACTTTTCTGCCATTAGAATATTTATCGTATTTCGAATATTTAAGTGATTGTTGAAGAAAAAAAGGATACACAGAAATTTTACTTAGCTAGTTTTTAGGATTTCTACATATTGCAGACAGTGATGTAATTTGTCTTCTCTGTTATTTACACCATTGATTGACGAAACGACTCCTAAAATTAACTTTTGTTTAATTTATTTGTTTGTTTCCTTTCGACATCTTCCTTATTTGCATCTATCTTTTTTTTTATTATTCATTTTTCTTCATTCCTGGAATTGAATCCTTCCACGCGAAATTAATATACTTTTTAAAAGGAGCTTACGTTGAGGTATCACGTGACAGGCGGGTTTTTATATTATATGTAGGTTCGTGAACAGAAAAAAAAATATTGCAAATAAACATCACGATTTCGTCTGATAAACATAAAGGCTGTAAAATGTCTGAAATTTGTTGTAATTATTACAAATGTTTTGAATTAATTTTCATGTTTGTGGATCGTTTTACAAATGCACCGAAAAAGAAAAGCCGACACAAAACTTTTTCTATTATTGAAGAGTCTATTAAAATTCATGAGCAAGATCTCAGTACTACTGGCGATCCCGTTTTCTGTCATATATCGTTAAATAGACATTGTGGGTTTCAGCATATTTATAATTACAATATCGATACCACCGTTGTAAGAGTACAAATCAGTTCATGTCTTTTTGTACCCGCACTGAAGTGACTGTCCAATTTATGAGAACAAACAACGATTGACAGTCGCCCCAGAAAATAACGAACCACAGAATCTGAATCTAATAAACCTGCTTGCTGTAGGTTTCACGTACAGCGATAAACTCTCTATCAATTTTTTATCTCGAAGATTGCATAAAATGACAAACAAAGCACAAGAAGATCAAACTTACAAATATACGATCTATGAGTGGGGTTTTTTTTTATACACATATAAATAGCAATTAATTATACAATGATGATGATGTTGAGCGAAAAAAATAACAACAAAGCTCAATGCATCACCAGAACCTAACGAATAATAATAACGACAGAATATTACAAAATCAATATTGGTTGATTTAATTATAAATATATAATTCAAGATTACAAACATGAATGAACAGATTTATATTATTAATAATATATTAATATTAATTAATATTATTATTAATTAATATTATTAATAAATAGCATGCACACCTAGATTAAAGCATACATTTGAACAGAAACAAACCATCAAACCTAATAATTACAAAAGCCATCAATTTGTGCTGCCATTTATAAACCAAATTAAATTACACTTAACATTCATATTATAATCTGAAAACATACGAATAAAATATGAAAGCGTTCAAACTTAATCATTATTTGACGTTCATAACATGAATCACAGCAAGTTGCTGTCAAAACAAAGTCAAACGGAAATATATATATATAACAACAGTATCATACAATTTAAACTGCTATCAGTTAGTAGTGCACGTCCAGCCGAATAGCCCCCTTGTAAAATTCAATATACAAAACTTCGTCTAAAGGGAAAATTCCATCTGAAGGCGTTTTCTACAACTATATCTTTAAAGAGTGCAAAACCACAACACTGCAACTTTGATCTGGACATCTCTTTCTCTCTATATCTTTCAGAGTTAGAATTTAAAGAACAATTCGTTATAGAGAGAAATAAAATTAAACTCACAGGGTTTATAATAGAACAGGCTGTATAGGTACAGAATAAAGGTGAATGCCTATTTGAATCAAAGCGAGTTTGAATTATGCGACGTATACGCATGAATATCGGTTGCGAATGCTACATCGTCGTCAAACATCAGACTTTTGGGACGTGACAATTGGAAGCGGTGGTTAACGTGCCGCACGGTAATCGATTCAGAGTGGTGCTCGGCCTGCAAGTAGTGGCTGACGGAAAGAAGAGCGAAAAGATATAGGTAAAAGAATATACAAAAAAAAGAAGAGAACTGAGAGTAGCAGCAGTCAAGAAAAATATAAATTAAAAAATTTGTACAGATGTGGAAAAAATGGACAGAGTTATAATTAGGTGTGCAGCTGCTGGCGGTAGAAAGTGGGGGGATGTGCCGTGGTGGTAAGCTGAAGTTGTAGTTCTGAAAATTTCACTAAGAGACTACCGGAAGAAGCTCAATTACCGAAACGGCTCGCGGCGTCGCAGAAGCCAGTCAGCGATGTCGCGGTTGCAGTGTTGTTGGTCGTCGTGGTGATCGGAATTCGGGAGACTCAAGGACTCGATGCTGGAGACGAGGAAAATAAGGATTCTTCGTTAAAAATTAAATAAACATTCAGTTTTTTAAAATATTTATAGATTAATTAAAAAATAAAATACTGCCAAAATATAAAACTCCGCTCTCGGACGCCGATAAGTCTGAATTAATTCATAAGTCAGGAATTAATTCGAACCGTACACGGTGCACTCACCTCTGGTTTTTGACGCCATTTCTATGACTTGCGACAAACACCTCCCGAACTCCTCGAGGATCTGCCTCTCCTGAAGTACGTCGGACAGCTGGCTGTCGTCCGCCTCTGCTATGAGGCAGCTGCCGATAGCCTCGATGACATCGAGCGTGACGAAGGTATATGGAGGTCTGGAGAAGAAAAAACAACAGAAATAAATTTTATTGAAGGAAAAACTTATGCATGGATGGTATCAAGTTATGCCTAGACGCACTAGATGGTATCAGGTTACACATGCATGGATAATAGTACTATGATATCAAGCTTGAGAAATTTTTTTATCAGCATCATCCAAGCACATTTCATTTCAATCGGAATATCCTTCGGTACGGCATGATAAATAACGCCAACTTCCAGTCAACGCTGACACCACTCCCGCAATGTTTTCCGACACTAAAAACAACCATCACAATACATGCACCTCCATCTCGAGCATGCTTCATCTACTATTGAAGGCTTCCTTTAAGCGGCTTCTGCAGCACACGGCGCTATATAAATTGTCGTCTTTATTATTATCATCATTATTATTATTATTATTATTATTACCCAGTCAACCAACCTTTGACCGTTACTAGAAATGGCCTGAGGTTTGACCGGCGTGCCAAGAATCTGCAGAGAAAGTTTGCTCTCGGCTGCCGTCTGCTGCTGGACTCTGACTTCGGCCGCATCAGCCAGCTGCATGAGCTTCTGGCGGTCGACGCTCTCCTCGTAGTTTCGGCAGCCGATGCAGCGGCACAAGTTGGAGCAGAGAATTTTCGCCTTGAAAAATTAAAATTAAATGATTTTTGTTTAATTGAATGTCATTGATTGTTCAATATTGAAGGACAGAATGAAATTACAAAATATTCCATTCATTATTAATCTATATAGACACATAGCAGTGGTTTAAAAACATGTGATTTAATTGATGGGTTGGGTTGATGAAATGAAACAAAATATAAACCACTAAAAACAAGTTCTGTTACCAAGAATCCATCTAAAATAAATGCTGCAATAAAATCTTTTAACCTTATTTTTTCATTAAATCAAAACAGTCAACAA
>OZ022246.1:24716358-24866358 GCA_963978895.1 Erpobdella octoculata
TCAAACAGCAATACGTTTCTGTATGCGTTTGATGTTGTTTTTTTTATATGTTTTGAGAAAAGATGAATTTCTTGTTGCAAGGCTGAATGGTTATTCAATTACCTAAAACAAAACAAGTAAAATTTAATGTTTTATTATATTATATTATAACATTTAAAATGGCAACGGTTTCTTTACAATTGTGTTACCAAAACCTTGACTGTGTCCCATAAAAATAAATTAATCATTTAAAAACAATATTATTTGTTTCTAAATTTCTAAAAAATTTCAGAGTTATTTCACCACAAAGCAACAAAACATTGGTTCCTTTAGGCCTTGTCAGATAACAATAGATAGCAATACCAAAGTTTTAAGGAAAGAAACAAGGTAGCTTTATAAATATGGATTACAGAGAAAAATAATCACTTAGCAAAAAGTGTTTTATAGGATAAGAATGATAAAGAAAACCTGAAGCAAAAACCTGGTGCAGAGCAAAATTTGCTTAGAATAGTTTTTTTTTTTAAACCATAAAAAAACTATTAAGAAACCATTTTCTATCCTTGATTTCTGCCAACCCTGGCGCAGATATGAGATAAGCCATTTCTCATGATCGGTGGGATAAACAAAATTAATTTGATATAAACAGCATTTTAAAAGTCAAATGCCATGGATAAAAAATAATATCAATTAGCACTTTATACACAAACTTCCATGAAAGAATTAAAAATAAAATGACACATATGACAATCGTGGACGCTGTTTACTCAACTAGGAATTTGCCGATCACACGTCGTGACGCGAGATCGCAAACTGATGTAAAGATTGAAACATAAGTCAATAAAAAGACAGACACAAGCCAAATAGAGATGAAAAACAAAAGACTGCACTTGGACGAAGTTACAATTTCATAATAATCGCTAATTTAGACGCTGCCGATCGTGGAAACTAAAAAACATCAACACGACTTTTAAAGCGTCTTATTCGAAGTAGAATTGACTCACAAAAACGCAATCGATCGACCGATTATTAACTGAAAGTTCAAGTTTTAATAATCAGTTACGATCGGTTTGATCCGTTAAGGAAATAAGAAGCAATCGTAATATTTTTGTTTAAAATCTGGCGCCGCCATTGCGTACAGAAATAGCATAGACACCCCACTCAGTCACATCAGCCTGCACATTTTTTATTCTCATTCGCTGTGCGGCGCTAGTTGACTCAAGTACTTGACAAGTTTTGTCTCAAAATTTCTCAGAATCAAGTCATGGAAAAATGCAAAAAACAATGAGTTAATAAATAAATTTATTTAAACTTTATTAAATTTTAATTTAAATTAATTTAAAGTTTTTTAAACCTAAAATACTACGATGCTCTGAGAAAGTGAAGCGCTACTAATAAACTTTTTGCGGCCTTGACTTTGAGTTTTGCTTCGTAGTTTGAAATGGCAGCCGAGAATTTCACAACATCTTCTGTGTTAAATATTTTACAATAATTATAATTGTTTATCTGCTTAAAATAATAATTTCAATATATGTCTCAAATAATTGTTTTTTAGTCTTTTCTTTTTCAACAATCGAAAGTGTTTTTGATGACGATGAACTTCGTGTAGTTTCATACTTTTTATATTTAAAATTTAAACTTTACTAAAAATTTATTTAATTAATTCACAATATAACCGTATCTACCGAAAATCAAATTCTTCTTTGGGTTGGTGAGTTTTGAGTTTGGTGATGTGACTGATATGAGTACCTACCTAATAATAATAATAGATTAATAATAGATATAGGCCTACCAGCCTCGCGACTGGAAGGAAAGTTAAGTCATGGACGTCTGTATAATAGCATATTATACAGACGTCCATGGTTAAGTACATTCCGATATCGGACACATGTGCAAGTGAAACACGTGGTTTCATGCGTAGTATATAGTATATGCAAAAGATGTTCCTGGTGCTGCTGAGGTGTGTTTCGTGACGTGGAGCCTCATACTCTCATGGCCCTTGATCGTTTTCCAACCATCTCTCCACAAAAATAGATGATAACCGGGAGTGGTTAGTCGTAGGTACTTTTTCCTAAATGTTTCCAGCAGGTACTTACTTATATACTTTTTGGCGCCCCTCCTAAACGCTTCCAAATGGCACCCAGGGACTTTCGTCCCAATATTCCCTAACTACGCCTCTGCCTTGATCTTTGTGGATATATAACTTTAATAATATTTTGTTGTCAATTCAACCGTGTGGCCAGCTCCGAAATTAAACTTAGAAAAATTTCTAAATTTAAAAAAAAAAAAAAAAAAAAAGTTTCAAAAACAAGAGGACTTTGTGAAGCCGGAAGAGTTGAGTTAAGTTGCTTTTTATTTTATGTATGTACGTTGCGTTTTGGTGATTAAAGCTCCTAATTTTCAGTGTTGCACGTTTTATGCCAGAAAACAAGAACTAGTTAAGTGTGCTAAAACGTGTTTTTCTTAATCCTATTACATAAGCTTAATCCTATTATATAAGCTTAATCCTATTACATAAGTTTGTAATCTTGACATCTAAGTAGCAATCAACGGTTGATAAATTATATAATTGAATTGGATAAGAGATTTGACCAAAACAGAAATGGCAAATTCAGAAACTAATGACGTAATAAATAAGACAATTTCGACTCTAGCCGATGAAGGAATCAAAAATATGTTTCTGTCTACGAGCGATGTAACACAGGAAAAACTAACTTCAGCGGTCACTCTTGTTGATTTGCTGAAAGAAGTTGATTCAGTTGAAAAAATGGGGACAAAAAAATCAGTATCGTCACTATTCAAACTAGTTAACATGGCAATTGAGATAATTTCTAGTCAAGAAGAAAAAATAAGGCTTTTACAAGAAAGGTTAGATGGACAAAATAACCAAATTAACACTGTAAATGAAAAACTGGATGGTCCAAAGCTTTCAATAAAATCGCATAGTGGTACTCCATCATATGCAGCCATTGCCGCAAAAGGACTGTCTGTTACAGGAAGAGTGGTGCTGGAGATGTCAAAATTAGAAACAAAAAAGAGCAATATAATTATCAGAGGTGTTAGAGAATCCAAGAAATCTGACCATAAAGAAAGGGTAGAAGAAGATATGGCTGCCATAGTGAAAATTTTGGAGATTCGAGATACCGGACTAGATAATCTAGAAATTAAATCAATGATTGAACATTCGACAAGACTTGGAAAAATTAATCCTGATTTAGGGTATAGACCAATTCTTGTAAAGCTTAAAGACAGGTCACTAAGGGAAAAGTTGTTGGAAGCAAGGGGAAATACCAAATTGAGAGAATTTAATATAAATAATGGAACTAAATACAGAGTCGAACCAGACCTTACAATTGAGCAAAGACTATTTTATAGTAAAATGTGGGATGAAGCCAATATTAAAACAGCTCAGGGAAACGGGAAATGGGTTGTCTATGGTCCCATGGACAACCCAACTCTAAGAAAGTGGAAGGAAGGAGAGATCAAATCAAATCAAGCTCCTCAGTTACTAAAGTAAAACAAACAAATTCAAATAACAAAGACATTTTTAATTGTGTTGATGCTGATATAATCTGCTTACAGAAAACAAACATTTTAAATTATGACATAAAAAAACCTTTTCATATATTGCCACCTCTCTCGAATCCACTACAACAACCAGCGCCAACAAAAGTAGAACTGGGTCTTCCAAGTAAAAGATCCCGTCCTGCCAAGCCAAAACATCCCACACAGCGCCAACAAAACATCGGTAGTCTTTCCCAAGACAAAATTGACTTATTAAAATCCACAACAACTCTTTGTTTCTGGGCAAATAACCCTTGTTCACTGAATAGTCAGAAGAAAGACGAACTCACGGCCAGACTAACAGCACTATCAAAGAAAAACCAACCAGACGTTATGTTCTTCACTGAGACATGGTTTAATGAAAGGTCGGACACAATCGTGAATGGATACCAATTGCATAGAACGGACAGAAATAGCAAAGGTGGTGGAGTCGCTATCTATGTCAAGAACGAAATAGTTTCATTTAACGTTTCTTTACCAGAGCTTAATTCGAAAAATATTGAACAATTGTGGATAACAATTCGTTACGGTAAGGAATCGATCTTACTTGGCTGCATCTACCGCCCACATGATTATGACGATGAATATTTAACCAATACCATTGAAGCTATAAAAATTGCAAAAAAATCACTAATTGGACTCAATTGTGCAACGATGTTGCTTTATGGTGATTTTAACTTCAGTCATACATGGTACGAAGAAGTTGATGTGGGTGGCAGAGTAGCCACAGCTGGTCATGTGATGGACGAGCGCCCAGGGGATATCAGATTTCAGTCATGTCTCGAAGAAAACGATCTAACACAAGTAGTGACTTTTTGTACTTACCGACATTCACGAGATGTTGCACCAAAAAGCACACTTGATCTTATTATCACCAACAAACCAGATCAATTCATGGAGCTTACAAAAGGCGATTCACTAGGCTATACGCCAATGGGTCAATCACATTGTTTAATAATGGGAAGAATAAGTGTAGCTGGCTGCCCGACAATCGAAAGGCACAACAAACCCCGATGTATATGGAGTAGAGCCAACTTTACGGCTTTCTCACACTTTATCAGCTCACAAGACTGGATAACCCTCTTCTTACATCGCTCAGTTAACGAGTGCTACACCACCTTGGTTAAAATTTACGATGATGCAGTAAAAAGATTTATCCCAACAACAACAGTGCCTTTTAAGAAAAAGTCAGAGGCATGGGTCACTCCAGAAGTGTTAGCGGCGGTTCAACTGAAGAGACAACTTTGGTCAAAATACCTAGCAGCCGGGCGTCACACACATGTCCAGCTTAAGCTAGCTCATAAAAAAGCTTGTAAAAACGTGGCAAAAGTAGTTAGACTTTCTATGCTTCACTACGAAGAAAATCTCGCTTATTCACCAAATCTACTTCATACTCACATTCGAAATAAACATGAAACTCAAGAGAAGATAAAGGCAATTGAAACGGCTGACGGTGACACATCGGTCGACCAAGAAGTAATATGCAAGACGCTAAACGAATACTTCCAATCTGTTTTTGTTACCGAATCAGGCAATCAACTGCCTTTTTTTGAACAGAGAACAGATTCCGAATGCAATATTGACGAGAGCGTTTTCACATTTGAAAAGGTTGAAAAAAGACTATCAGAACTCTTGGCGAACAAGGCTATGGGAGTTGATGGATTTCATCCTCGTATATTAAAAAACAGCGCAGCTGCTCTTGCAATTCCTATCACTCTCATCTTTAGAATGTCTATCACCACAGGCATGGTACCAGATCTATGGAAACTAGCTAATGTTACGCCCATTTTTAAAAAAGGTAGCAAAATAAAGGCAGGAAACTATAGGCCAGTATCATTAACTTCCGTACTTTGCAAAGTATGCGAAAAGTTTATTCACGAGCAAATCACGTCTTTCTGCACTATAAATAACCTAATAACTAAAAGTCAACACGGATTTGTAAGAAAAAAAGGATGCGTAAGCAACTTACTGGAAGCCCGCGACATTCTGACAGAAAGTGTTCATCTTGGTGTTTCTGTGGATGTTGTCTACACAGATTTTGCGAAAGCTTTTGACAAAGTCCCACATCGGTGTTTATTGCACAAACTGAGAGCGTACGGTATACAGGGCTCTCTTCACAAATGGATTGAATCTTGGTTAACCAATCGTCAGCAGAGAGTTCAGATCGACAGTTGTACTTCAGGATGGAAAAAGGTTACGAGTGGGGTACCGCAAGGCTCAGTACTTGGGCCTCTATTGTTTTTGCTCTATATAAATGACCTCCCTGACAAATTATCTCAACACATCAAGCTTTTTGCAGATGATAGTAAAATCATTGGGATTATCAAATCCGTGGAAGACTGTATCAGACTCCAAAACGATATAGATGAGGCAGTCCAGTGGTCACACAAATGGTTGATGCCATTCAACATTGACAAATGCAAAGTTATGCACGTTGGACGAACCAATCAGAAATCAAAATTTATTTATTCTATGTTAGACCCAGATGGAAATAGAAAGAATTTAGAAGTAACGACAGTCGAACGAGATCTTGGTGTTCTAGTATCGGATGATCTCAAAGCAAGGTCTCAAGTGAATGCAGCGGCTGCCTTGGCTAATAGAACTCTTGGTAGACTTAAAAAATTATTCCGAAGTCGTAGTCTCCATCTTTGGAAAACATTATACCAGGCCTACATTCGACCACACCTCGAATATGCAGTTCAAGTTTGGTCTCCTCATCTAAGCCGGGACATTGATACTCTCGAAAAGGTCCAGCACAAAGTTACAAAAATAATTACAACAATCAAACATTTACCATACTTAGAAAGACTACAGAAGCTTGGAATTACCACGCTTGAAGAACGTAGGGTTAGAGGCGATTTGATCCAACAATACAAAATACTGGCTCATATTGATGAAGTGAATTTTTTTGTATTGCAAAAACATCCCACATGGCAAACTAACAGATCCTATTGTTTGAGAGGTCACAACTGCCTTCTTTTACCACAAAGAATTAAAGGATGTGAAGAGCGAAAACACTTTTTCACAAATCGAGTAGCTTTCAGCTGGAACTCCTTGACGCAGGAAGCAGTGGACGCATGTTCGGTGAATGCCTTCAAAGATCAACTCGCTCTACTTTGATTGCAGTATAACTCGTCAGCACAGAGGGGCCTGATGCAGCACCTCTTCATCAATCATACATGCTATTATAATGACTATTTAATTATTATTGTTTTTTTTTTTGTTCTGTCTTATTTGTGATTTTGAATGTATGTATTGATAACTGAATAAACAAACTCAAACTCAAATGTCATCAGCAGGCGATGTAGTAGAAAAAAGAACAATCTAAGTTTTCCTACTCGTAGTTACTTACTTTCTAACCTTTAAAAAAATATTTTATGTTACTAAGCTTTCGTAATCTATTACTTTTATAATTCCGATATTTCCGATATTCCTTTATATCTAAAAAAAACAAAACAAAACAAACAGTTATTGCATCAGCTTGCAACATTTCATTATGTTCCTCACGGATTGAAAAGCAAAACCGCTATCTGTACGGGTAATTCTATGATTAAGACGAGATGCAATCTCGTTCTATCCTAAGTTTCTTGTAGGATTGTGAATCAATTGTCATGTTTTAGATACAAGTTTTGTTACTGATTTTTACAGAACCTTGGAGGACAAAGTTTTAACATAAATATAAATGGATACAACGATGGGAGCAAATTCAAAAGCATATTTGATGCAATACGGCACAGTTCTTGAAATGTGCAAAAAGTCCAGCATAGAAGTATTTTTGGTACATACTGCTCCTTGAAAACGATATAATCACAAAAAAATTTGTCCATTTATATTCTAGAGTTGGATATCTCTTTAGGTCTTTAATATATTTTTTTATATGCTGCAAACTACCTTTTGATCAATGAGACCAAGTAAGAGTTTAGTGGCGTTATGTTCAAGTAGAACTTCAAGACCACTATTGACAATTGACAAGAGGGAAAGGATTTTTGAACAGAAAAGTCTCAAATGCCGAGTGGTCAGGTGGCTGAACTCAATAAGTGGCGAGGAAGTTTTTTCTTCACATTTAGGCGTTGTGCGATGGACCGGCAGTGTCACTGGCAGGAGAAGACCCCTGCCTGGATGGTTATGTAAACCTCCGCCGACCACCGCCCCTGGGATGCAGGTAAGTCAATTCCACATTTTTTTAAAAAGAATTTCACACTTTTTTTTATTAATAATCTAGTGGGGAGATGCAAACCCATACATAGCCTGGTCAACGACAGCCATGCAATGTGCATTCTGCTAAACAACTTCCAGATTACGAAGCCATCTGCACTATTCTGTACCCCTTAGTGACGCCACTGTTCATATCAGTGGAACTTCATCTAGTTTTGAATCAGTCAGAAACTAGAAACTGTATGAGTTATTTTCATAACAGCCTTGAGAGACACAAAATGTGAAACAAAACTAAAAACTATGCAAAAAAGCGAAACAGATGTAATTGCCGAGTAATTGTTCCCTCGCGAACTACATGCATCCACTCACACGTTGGCCTCGTGCCAATGTTTTCTGACGCAATGCCGCCTCAGTCCGCAGTTACCATGGCGCTATACAAAGTAGTTCAACTTTAAAAAACTGTATAAGTTTTGTTTAACATAAATTTAATAAAATTTAAAAAAATATTTATTAATTTGTATTAACATTTTTTAATTAAACTATTTTAATTTAAACAAACAAAGAATTAGGTCAAAAATAGTCCCAGCGCTAGTCGAGCGATAAAGGTGTAGGCAAGGCTACCTTATGGTTCATTTTCCCTGTCGACACGAACAAGAAGACATGTATCTATAGCAGGACTTACATTTTTTTGCGCACCGTGCAAACATCTTTTTTGCATTTTGCACCATGGAGTGAGTTGATATAAGATTATATTTTTTAAAATCTTACTTGTTGTATCTTCAATTTAATTTAATTCATGGGGGCCATAGCTTTTTCTGGCTGTCCGCCATTATGGTTCCGTGTTGGTAGCTGTCTCGTCGAAATATACGCTACATACGTTACTAATATTTGTTGTAATTTTTTAAAAGGTACTTCTCAAACATGGCCGTCGACGCCTTCAAGGAGTTTTTTGTTACAAGGTTAGAATTAGAAGAAATTTATATAGAAGAAACACGCATAGAAAAACGAGACGATGATGAATCACCAGTTGAATTTACCATGGGAGCTGTCAGGAATGACCCTATGTTTGGGTCTAACTCAGCCTGTACAGCTGCCTCACCAGTGGGTTGTCATCAGTGCTGATGGGCAGAGCATGGGGTCCGCGGGGTCAAAACTGCCTGCTGATCTCGATTTTGATCTGGGGTCTAGTGTTGTAGAAGATCTCTTCTACCAGCAGGCTCCTTCATTTACAATAGGTTTTTATTTTGTTTTACTTCCACAGTTTGCTAGTTGTGTAAGAACAATTTTAAAATTGATAATAGTGATGTTTTTTAAGTAATCCAGAATGTTTTTTTTTTAACTTACAGCGCAAAAATCTCTCACATTACCCTCCAAGCCAATCGTCAATGAGACTTTCATATCCATTGATGACTTCAATCTTCCTTCTTCTCCTGAATCTGTTGATTTTGATGATTTATATGATCTAGATCCTGAGCTACTAGCCTTTGACATAGATGAACTGGACACTATGGATGTATATTCGAGTCAAAGTGACATATTCAACAAATGTCTGACCCCAGAGAACACTCATGTTGAGCTAGCAGTGCAGGATCCTGAGATAGCCATGAATCTGTTGCAGCAGTTAGGTTCAGAGAAAGTGAATGCAGCCAATCCTAATCTAAATGTATTCCAGGCCATAGATACTTGTTACATCTCTAATTTATCAGCAGTTGAAACCTCGTTAGTGTCATCGGAGCCCCAATCAGCCCATCAAGCATACCAGCTAGCACCAATGGATTTGCTAGCAGAGCCAGCCTTTCAGGTTGATAATTTCTTTGCCACTCCACAGAGTTCTGAGCTTTTTTTTGAAGTTTCTGACAACAGTGAAACAGCCAGTGATACTTTAAAAATCAAACGCAGCTGCAGTTCAGATGAACTAGTTGGTTTGACCTCGAGTTCGCACACTGGTCTCGTTCCGCAGGCTAACACTTCCGGATATTTTTTCTCGGCAGAGCCGCTTCAGAGGCCGCCCCCGTCGTCGACCGGGAGCCTGTCTGATAACGACAGCACGACTTCGGACTTCTCGGATGTGAAAAATACCGGGACGAGATCGCCGATTGCCAGGCCCGAGAAGAGGCTGCGCAAGAAGGAGCAGAACAAAACGGCAGCCCTGAAGTACAGGCAGAAAAAAAGAACGGAACAAGGAACTTTCCTAAGCGAGTGTCAAGAGATAGAAAAGAAAAACGCAGGACTCAAGCAGAGAGTTAGCGAGATAACAAGAGAAATTAACTACCTGAAAGGGCTTCTGGCTGAAATAGCCGCTTAAATAAATTCACCATCGTCATTGTAGCTATAGTAGTATGTGTGTTTATTCATTTTTGAGAGGACCATCCTTTGTTTGCCATTGTTTTGTTTAATAAAAACATTTTATTGTGAATTAATTCAGGTCGATAGCTGATTTTATAATAAGCCACTCCTGAATAGCTGCATAAACTTCTTCCTGGTTGCTTGACAATATCATTAAGCTATGTTGCTGTCTTGTTATAATAAAAATGATCTGAGGTGATGAATTTGTTTGTGATTAATACATAGTTACATAGCTTATGGGATTAGTGAAGTAAAAGCTTAGATAGCTGTTCGAGGCAAATACTTCCTGCAATGATTCATAGCTTACTAAATTAGCTAATTTGTGATTCATCGGAATTTTTCAATGCAGAGATGGGCTGTTGTCTGAACCAGTAGGTGTCTAGTCGGCCGTACGCTCGTTCCGCGAGGAAACGGGCAACTGTTGACTTTCCGGTGACGGTGGTAGGGCCGCCGATTTTTGCTTCGGCCGGCGTCTAACAGCTGACTTAGAACTGCTTGATCCCAATAGGTGAATTTTCTCTGTAATGGTTATACATGCTAGGGCGTTACAGTATAGCAAGACATTAATAATTTGGTTTTTTGGGCTGTATTGGAGGATTTATTCGAGTTAGCAATATTTTATGCGTTACTTGAACGTTCGATAGATGTCACTACATAAAAATAAAATGACACCTAGCGAATGTTTCATATTGACATTCCACAATGCCTGTTTTTCACGTCAAATTTATTATCGGAAACCCAACAGCAATAAATAAATAAACAAAAAGCCTTTTTCGCGCTTGCACCGTTACAACATTTACGAGACTGCATCTTATACGACAACATAAAAGCAAATATAATGGTCGAGCTTATGCAAGACAAAATAATAGACGATTGAGGAGGCGGTACAGGGTAGGAAGCAGGATTTGGAAGCATTTTGTAAGAGCAGAAATGAAGTAAATATATGTTCGAGGGGGATGGCTTACAAATGATGATTTAGGTTAAAAGGACCCCAAAGAATCCAAGGTACGGCCAGCAATATATTGAAAATGTATGGTATTATACATAATACACCATCGACACAAGACAAACCCATAATAACAACCTCACCCCACCATAACAACAATAATATCCTCTAGAAATGCAATTTGTAACAGTTATGAGGTGACGACCACATCAGACGACTGGAGCAGTCAACTTGATCCGGATCATTCATCTCAGGTACTTGATGATGGCAGCCCGTGCAAAATTCTATTCGTACTCTAAAATTTGTTTGTGGTAGAACAGAAGATATCTAGAAGAAATAAATTATATTTAAAAAATAATTAATTGAATATGTTTTTTAATTATGGTATAAATATTCAAAAAATAACAGTATTAATGATAACAAAATAGCTAAAAAAAAGAACACATGGTTCAAAGTTAGTGACAAGAAATAGAGACAAAACAAACAAACCCTTCGCTATTTAGAACGTCGTCCATGGTCGCTTTTGTAATGAGATTGTCTTCGCATCTAAACCAATGATCCTTGTGTTGTCTGATGAAGCAAGTGTAATGGCCTGAGTCTGCAGTCCCTCTATGATTAACAACCGAATAGAGAGAGTATCTGGAGTAAGTGACAATAAATAATAAAAATCAAGTTCGAGACATAAACAAAACTTCTTTAAGTTATTGCCATCTAAAAAATCAATGACATTGTTTATTTATTATTAAAGAACTAATAACTGCAATCTAATTTTAAATTTCCTAACAAAACAGCAAATCTCTATCCTTATTAATCAGGGAATGTAAATGTGCCAAATGTATTTTTGACAATATAACTAATACATTTTGCCAATCAAAGTGTGTTTATTTATAAAGCTACACCCCTTTTTTTAAAACCCCTCCCCAGGCCTTCATAGATGTGAGTTATATGCGAAAAAATACGATAACGACCACCCACTTGTTTTCACTAGACAGGCCGGAACTCTCGACGTGCCCGGACGACGACCTATGATTGGTGGCCGACATGAACGGCGTCATGTCCAGTTCCTCCGGGAATGAGACGAAGGTTGAAATCTTCTTGTGGTAGCCAGTACTGTGCTCGAATCTCTGTTGGTCGCCGGTTGGTTGAGGAGAGCAGATTGATCAATAATAATTTCGATTAAAAAAAAAAAACTATAATGTATAAAACTTAGGCCTATCAATAAATTTAAAAAGAATGAAAAATTATATAGTTTTACACTGGTAGAATTAAGTGAGTAACAATTGTTAAAAATAGAACTTTATCTACAAAAAAACGACAGCGTCTGTAACAAACGACCCTGACCTTGAGGTGAAAGCAAGCTACTAATGGTAGCTTCTTCATAGTCAGCTGTTTAGTAGACTCTTGATAGTTGAGACACTTGCTGCACTTGATTTTTGCTGAGCTGCCCAGGTGCTCGGGTCTTGTGAACCTTTGTACGTGCGAAGATTGAACAAATAACTATATAATACTGCTAAAATACCACACCATCACTTATAAAGAACTGAAAACAATTTTTACGATTAGATAGGCACTTTTCATCGAAGAATAAAATCAATCAATCAATCAATCAATCAATCAATCATAGAAATTTATATGGTGTATTTTACTCAAGCTCCAAGGCACTCTGACATAGAGCAATGATACAAATGCATATTTACGCCTCGCCACAATACAGTTATACAGCACGGAACTTTGCCGTCTCTTGGAAGTCGGCAAGAAAACAAGCAAGAAAGCAAGTGGGGATGGAAACTCCAGCGAGAGAGAGAAAGAAAAAGTGAGGGAGAAAAACGATAAAAAACCTCTAAAAATTCTAGGCAACGGCGGGTAACCCAGCTAGTAAGTAAATAAAAAATGACAATTGTTAAAATATTGAATTTAACCCCAACTGACCTTTTCAAGCAGGTCGTGAGAGAGGTCGGCTCCTCTAGCTTGGCAGACAAGCCTTGGTAGCCCCCTGTCGTTTTAAATTCTTCTAAATAAACACACAATTGGGATTTTCTTACATAAATTATAATCAGAGTGAATAATAAAAAAAACAAATAAAATAAAAAACAAGACTAAAAATTAACATAAATAAAACCAGTCAATAGCAATAAATAAATGAATGACCTTCACTGACCTGATATCTGATCGGGAGGTCCGAGATCAAGGGAGATGTCCCAGAAGGGGTCAATGGTTGTCGAAACGTTGCTGATTGACGAACGGAAATAAATATTTGTAAACGAGTAATTAATAATAAATGACATTTCCTAAAAACTACAAGTCATTAATGGTACTAAGATGGCTCAGAGATAGAAAAAAATTGACTAAGAATAAACATAAGGAAATTCAAATCCAGGTCATTACTAGATAGCTAGCAAAATACCAGATCGAATGGTAAGCCATAAGTAGTGGTATGCAAACATAGTATTGAGGAATAAATCATTTAGAGACCACCCACTTGCATTTTTGGCAGGTAACATCAGACTGCAGACCGCCGGTGAATATTTGGTCGATGATACAGTTGCAGTGGGGGGAGTTGGTAGACGACAACCCGATGCTTCCTGTTACCAAAAACAACAGGTAGCATCAGAACAACGAAAAAAACGAGTGAATTGCGAACGATACCACATTTTGTACAAATAGCATATTTTTGTGAAAAGTTATCCACTCTTAATAATAAGAATAAATAAACAAATAAATAAACAAATAAATAAATAAACAAATAAATAAACAAACAAATAAATAAACAAATAAATAAACAAATAAATAAATAAACAAATAAATAAACAAATAAATAAATAAACAAATAAATAAACAAATAAATAAACAAATAAATAAACAAATAAATAAACAAATAAATAAATAAACAAATAAATAAATAAAATACTTGAAAACAAATGAAAAGTAAACAAAGCCATGACTCACCTTTGCAGTGCTGGTGCAGAACATCGAGAGTAGCAATGAGGAACTCGTGTGCATCCTGCTGCTCATACCCGGCCAGGTGTCGGGCGTGGGTCCAGACGAGATGGAGGAGCCTGTAGGGGGTGTGAGGTGTGCTTATCCCCGAGTAGAACTGGGGTGAAAAAATGATTTTATCAATGTGAGAAAGAAAAATCGAACAAAATAGAAGATAACATCGGCAGAGATATTAAATAGCTTAAAATAATCTAAACCCAATACTAGGCATCCACACATGCGTACATTCACATCGTCCGTAGTTTGAAACAGTTCAAATTTCCGTGCTTGCACTGATTGGACAATTCCCACAAATCAAGTCTTTTTACGTAACTTCATTGTTTGCAATTTTCTCTGCAATTTTCCTCAATGAGACTTCTATACCTCAAGTCCTGGTCAATGCATGATTTTATGATTGATCGTAAGAACCGCACCTCTTGGAAGAGCCTGGCCATCTCACAGACGAGACACTGCTGGGGATCTTCCTCCATCTGACACATGTGCCGGTCGGCCAGAAAGTAGTCCCTGAGGAGCGGGGTGTGGGTGAGCGCTTGAACGATGCAGTTCATGAAGCAGGTATTTCCGAGATTAATCAAGCCCCTGAGACCTTGGATGAAAAGAAAGAGAATATATATATATGCACTTAAATAACAACGTCAAGTAATAATTACTATAAATTACCTACTTATCCGCGTGTTTTAATCAATCTAGCTGAAGCTTTTCAAACTGCCAATACCCCTTATCGGACACTGGCTCTTACTAAAGTGGCGATTCTTAATGAATAAATATAAACCGGGACGTGCAACACACTCACCAACCATACTTACCAATGGTGGCATTCCCGGTGAGTTTTCTTCTCTTCGGGTTTTCCTTGAGGAGCTGGATTTCTTCTCTACTTGGCTCCCATGGCATGAACAAGGTGTTTTCTAGGAAGAGAATAAATACAATATATATACATAAATCTCTATTTATTTATAAATTTTATTTATTTATATGGCTCTGAAAAAAAAAGTTCATGAAAATGGCAGAGCAACATAAACATAGCATTGGATATTAATTGCAAGAATTTCAGTGATTTAAAAACGAACCAATCAGATATAGTGACAGTGATTTTTACAACAAATACTGACAGTGATGATGATGATGTTCACAGCGAGCGATTAGAATATAGGACAACAACAAAAAAGGACTTAATGCTAAGATTGACGGTAATTTGTAACTACCACTCGCCTAGAGATCTGCTTGCCAGCTTCTGTTCTTCCCTTGCAATATCATCCATTTCGTCATCGTACACGTAGTCGCCACACAGGAAACACAAAATGATGCCGTAGGTCAAATCTATGGCTGAGAATAATTTTATTTTTCAAATCTTTTATTCTATTTATTTAAAAAATATAACTTCTGCTAGAACATAAACAATTTTAATAAAAGATAAAGTGGTTTAATTATGAAATCTTCAACTGTTATTTATCATCATATCAATCTCTGTTGACACCACAAACAAATATGTCAAACTAGTTCATCAGCAAAATAAAAAGTTTACCCAGATGATGCTTCTTCGATTTTGCATGCTCGGCCATGTGGTTGTTCGAGTAGCAGCCGAAGAAGACGCAGTACAGACAGCTGTGCAGTCGCGGAAGTTGCTGACGACACGTGTGACAGAACATGGACTTGGCCTAAATAGTAGATGACAATAAATTAACATAGAACTGCTGGTATGAAATATTTGTAGTGCATATTGGGCAATCGTTTACTTTGACGGGTTGAGGTGGTTAGGGAAAGATTCGTAACGTGACTTCTGCAGGCCAAACTCGTCAAAGTAAATGAGTACCGCTTAAAGTCATAATAAGATTTCTTGGTTAATTAACAACTGCATAAATAACAATTTACAGCTACTACAATAGGTAAACAAGTTGCACTGCAAATTTGCATGAAGCACAACTTTTTTAGAAGATAATAAAGGACAGAAGGACATAAACAGCATGAGTTGCTATTCGTCCAGAAAAAAACAGACTAGCCTAGAGATTGCCAAAATATTAAGTAATAAGTGTCACGTTTACTTTTCGTTTCCTTGAGATTGGATTGCTACATGAGATAAAGTGTCTGTATATGATTCTGAAGGTGTTTCTGCCATTCTTATCCGCCTTGAAGTCTGCCAAATGCGGACACCCGTTGGACGTAGTCATTTTCTCAATTAGACTCTTCTAAATTATTTCACACAAAAGGTAAATTGCTACAGCAAAATGATTTCTGTGCGCAGAAAAAAGTCAGTTTGCGAATGTAGTCAGAGACAGATAGGTATAATGCGGACTATAGCCTGGCCTATACCTTTACCTGTAACCAGTATCACATATTTTACACGCTTTTATTATTTACTAGTACTATTAGTAAATACACTACCCTCAGCATACATACAATCAATACAATGTATAAAAGTAATTATACTGCTAGCTACTACGGAAGTATATACAGGGCTTCGTGTTTATTTTAGAGTAATGCTGCGTGTATTCCTCAGCTAATTTTATTTGTTGCATTTAGTTACATAACTAAATCATTATATAAATAAATTTTTCTCCAGAATTTTAATGTTTATTTCTTATCCACATGTGTGCCTAAAGTTCTGCGGTGCATAATTTATAGTTTAATTTTAGAGAAGAGAAATAATAGGATCCAATGTGATTTCCCGATTATGAGTCGGAAAGACACAATGCTGAAAGAAGTTAGAAGTAGTATAGGCAGGGGCGCAACCAGCAGAAAATGCTGGGGAGCTCAAGTTTGAAAAAGGAAAGTAAGCCCGCGCAGGCGAAAAGATTTTTTGGCCGTTTTTTTGGTATCTTTAAGAATTTATTAATGATAGAAAATAAAGACTGCAAACTGAAGATAGTAAAACTCAATCTAAAACCAGTTAAAGCAATTTAAAAAAAATAAGTTTACGAATAAATGTAGCACCCCTCCCTACCCAAAAAAACCCATCAAATTTGGAAAAATTGCAGGGCCCTCCGATTTAGCCTGGGGGTATTTCGCCCCCTGCCCCTCCTAGTTGCGCCCCTGAGTATAGAAACTATATTTCAAGAATATTAATAAGAATATTAAAATCTCCAATAATAAAAAAAAGGAGTAGATAGAGAGAAAAGAGATTCAGAAAGGTCATAGAAAAACTCCAAAAATTTTGGTTTAGAACATTTATGATTTTTTTATTTTCCTGGTAATGTTTAAATGCTTTTTAATTTAAAATTAGCGTGTTTCAATAAATTTGCATGCTATTGTTAAAACTAGCAAATTCTTTTGGTTGTTTCCATGTCTGTTTTTTCTCTTGTTTATTTATCAATGCTGCATGTTCTTTAATTCTTTGCTGCGCAGACGACTTTAGAGAAGATGGAGGATGGTTCTGGTATCAATTGTTCAATGCTTTTTTATACTTATTATTACATTTGAAGGTAAATTTATTTCTAAGAAGTTATATATTCATTTTTTTCATTCAATATTAGTGCATTTTCTCGGCGATTCAAAGTTTGCCAAGTTCGATTTTAGTGAGATGGATAGCGGTTTTTTTGGAGATGACATTACTCCAGAAAAAAGGTAGGTTAACCTCAGATTTCAGGTAGTAACTTGTTTGCATCACATTAATGGCATATTTTTTTATACATTTTCAAAGGCCTGCCAATAACGAAACACACGGTGCGAAACGGAAGGTTGTAACTTTTTCCAAGGACACACCGGATCAATTTCCTAAGAAACCACGAGACAACGTGAGTCAACTAATAAGAATTTGAAAAAAGATCTGCTTTAGAAAAAATCCTGATGCAGGTTTTTGTTTATTTCAGGAAAATCTGTTTGGAGGAGAAAATTGTCTGTTTTCTGATACCCCAAAGAAAATTGATAGTATGGGTCTTAGATAAATAACTATATTCTTAAAATACTTTTCATTATAATTTATTAATTTTTTTAGATGATTATCTAAAGAAAACATCACAATCTGCTAGTCAGGGGACATCGGAGAGCAAATGCGACAACATAAGTAGCCCCATCCTGTGTGTCGTTGAAGGTCTGGACCATAAAACATCGATGGAGGACTATTTTAAAGGTATTTCACTTTCTGCCCATATTTGATATACTTTTTAGACATGAGTTAGAGATGTTTCCATGCTTCTTTCTAGGATTAATTGGAGAAGCAACAGAAGATATTTGCAAGAAAGTTCTGCCTGGACTGTTGTAAGTTGTCTTTTTACACACTTTTACTTAACTTGACTTCTGTCTGTCCGTCCGTCGTCAAATTTTGCAATTGATTTTAAACTAACTAACTTCCCAATGAGCTACAGACTTAAAAATTTAAACATACCTCCAAACTAATTAACAATGCATTCCATCAAATTTTCGGATTGATTGGACAAAATTTAACTAAATAATTATTTGTAATATATTCGTCTAACTATTTATTGTCTATGCTAATATGCTCGTTGTTTATGTAACAAATGATCACTTGAATAGTGTAAAAATATAAGTGTGTTTTTGAAAAACTTTGTATTTGGCTTCACTTGTTAATTAGTTATCTTTTAATTTATCAAACTAAGTATGCATATTCTAATTGATCGAATTTGTTAAATTTTCATAATTTTAATACTAAATTTTAGGGAAATTGAAAGATTTGAAAAGGAATGCTCGTCTAGACTGGATGACATTCTCAAAGATGCGAAGAAATATGAAGCTAACCTAATAAAAGAAAATATGGCCCTCAAGAAGCGAGTCGAAAGGCTCATGGATACTTTCAATAAATGATAGAATCACTGATGTGAACATGGGTTACTTCAAATCATTAATTCACTTCCAAAATTGCTAGTTTAGCTCTTTTTAGCAGCTGCCACTATGAATGCTTCAATAAATTTTTGGCTTGGATTCTGAGTGTTTTGTCATCTAGAAATACAGATCAATTGAATACTGATGCCAATTAAAGCTCCAAAAATAACTGAACAAACTTGAGAAGTTTATTGAAGCATTAGCTTAATGACATTAGCTAATGAGATGCACACAATGTACTAAAAAGTAAATTCACCTAAGAGGACAACCAAGTATCTGATATTAATGTTCTATTAAAAAATGCAGATGTTAAAAAAACAAGTTAGCCTAGTCCAAAGATCATTTCTTGATATCTTTGATTTAATGACAAAATTGCTAAATAAATTTAGTAATCAGCATTTGAAACATAAAGAGTTTTTTTTCAGTTTCACTGGTTTGGCTTGACAAATGGTTTTTGGCTTGGGTATTGGTGCTGACAATAAGCCCATAGGGAGTTTGATAGCATACTTAGCTACAATAGATGAGGTCAAGTTTGTAACAAGCTTATACACAAGACATTAAATTAGATTTTTTTTAGTACTGTCAAAACAATAGTACTTTTGAGGCATTAAGTAAAACATTCCAAACAAGATCTGATTGCCAAAGATTTGACAAAGTTGACAATTAAAGTGTAGATTCTAAGATGCTGTTCAGAACATAGCGAAGAAAATAAACTTGAATTAATCTAAACATTGACAATGCATATGCTTCTGTCCCCTCAGTCAATTTTTTGTCGTCATCTCAGTACAGCGAATATACGACGGCTGGCGGGCCATCTTCAACTGCAGATAAGACGCAAATTACGTCATCACGCGGAACAAAATATGATGGATAGATTTACAAAACTTTAGTCAGTAATTAAATTTTCGTCTAGATCTGGTTACCTAATGTATTAAAGCAATATTAAAAAAATAGCTTGGCACTTGAATAAATAAATTTACTAAGATTATGAGAAAAGGCTTGCCATTACACCTACATAACTGTCTTAACACTTAAAAATCAAGAATATCTAATCACATTTGTTCCCTCAGTCAATGTTTTGTCTTCATCTCAGTACAGCGAATATACGACAGCTGGCGGGCCATCTTCGACTGGAGATAAGACGCAAATTACGTCATCATATAGAACAAAATACGTCTTTAAAATATTTAGTAATGACATTTTCATCCACAGTAGAGCGATAATTCAGCAACAAATGCCACAGCAAAGCTAAAATAAAATGCAAATTACAATAAAAAATTATAACGATGTTCTAAACTGTTTGTGACATAATACATCAACAACACTCGGACAATGACAAACAGCGAGACCGTAAAGTAAACCGACTACCGACAACCCAGAAAGGAAAAAGACTTAGCTAGGTGAAGCAGCGATGAGCATTGATTATTATTAAATATATATTTTTAGTGTGTATACAATTTAATTTTAAAATTAAAATTAACCAAATTTTAAAATTCAAATAAAAACATTAAAAATAATATTTATTTAATTAAATAATATTTTAATAAACCTAGTTAGAAAAAATGCAATTAGTTTAGAACCTATCGCTTTAGTTTTTATGAAAAATTTAATATTTAAAAAGTTTTTCTATAATGCTTCACAGCTGTTGCTGTGCCTGAGCTAAAACTTTATACTACTGAAGTTCGATGAAACTTAGCCGGGCGCAAACTTATTTGAAGTCGGAAAAAAATTAAAGCAGAAGTTAAGTCTGAGATACTTCAAGTAGACATGTATCTTAAATACAGGATGTAATCAGGAAGATATTCTTTTTTCTCTCTTCTTATTAAGTCGTTTGACACAATAATGGCAATAATCAAATAATAAAGTAAAAAATCATTAAAGAAGGTAAACAGTTAAAGAAAAAAGTAAGATAAAAATGGTCTCAATCTCAAACTCAGGAAAGTCTTCAAATTCGTTTTGTTATCTTGTCGTTTTGTGCTTCAATTTGAATAATCTGCTACTTCAATCACTTTTTATAAAAACTGGTAAGCAGTTATTTGAATACATAGTTAAGAAAATAATTACCATTTTTTCAAAAAATTTTGCTATATCCTATTTGGCATTTGAAAAAAATAGGCTTGTTAATTTAATTTTTTGATTAGTATCTTTAATTAATGATTTATTAATTTAATCGCTTTGTTTTCCCATATAAGGTTCTACACAGGCTACTGACACCAACTTCTGGTTCAAAGGGTGTTACAGGCTTTCAAAAGATTGGTTTTTACCCAATGAAAGTTATGTGGTTGATTTTGAAGGTGACAGCTATCTTGCAAAAACTACCATTTCAGCCTGTTTCAGGCATTGCAACAGCAAAAAGTAGTGACAAATTGTTGTCGTTCTTTTCAAAATTTAAATTAAAAATTGTTGTTGAAGTTTGTGTGCTTTCACATTGCGTTTTCTTGATTAATTATTGATTAAATTTGATTTTTAAAGATATTCCTATACCACTGTGAATGGTCAACTTGGTTGCTTGTGCCTCAGTGTTTTGCCATTAAAAGATTATATTTTGGCTCCTGAATCATGCCCACTAAAGCAAGTTTTCATTTTTTTAATAATTTTCTCAGTTTAAATCAATAATTATAGACATTAGGCTAAGATAAATATAATCTCACTATAATAATCTATTTTAACAATAAACTAGTGTATATATATATATATATATATATATATATATAATTGAAGTTCAAAATTTTTAGAAATTGAACACTTAATTTGTATTAGATGTGGACAAGCAACATTGAAAAGCCAAAATAAGTCATCTTTTCCATCAGTGCCAACTATCCAACCTTCATTACCACTTCTACCATCTGATTCTCATTGGTTTCCTTGTGGCGCTCTGCGACCGGAAGGTTCTGAGAATCGAACGGAAAATGATGCGATCTACTCAGTCTATGGGTCGGATGCTCCGCTCATTGTTGACCTGGAGGCAGCCATTTTGACCGAAAGGATTCTTTTGAGTCAACCGTTTCAAATTAAAATCCGAATTAACATGTCTGAAAATTGGAATCTCTTGCCTGGTTAATAAATTTAATTTAAAGGAAGTTTACCTCTATGCTAAATTTTGTCAAAATTAGTTGTATTTGTATAAAAGACTCATGCATACGTACACACACAAACAGTTGATTTTATATATATAAATATTGATTTAAGCTCAAAATCAAGATTAAGAAGGACATAAGATCAATCAATTTTTCTAATAAATGATTGTTTTTTTTTTACCACACCAGGTTTCGACAACCCAAACGTATTGAAAAGTTTTGCGGTAGAGTTCTGCAACCAGTCACACGAGGGTGTGGTTTTGTCGCAGTTTTACTCCGTGCTGCTTCCGCTCGTCTGCTCCGTGGATGTCCTCGGAGGTCACCGCTTAGGTTTGTTCGGGGGAGGGGTTATCGATTCTGGGTCGTTTGAGTTAGTAGTTTTTAATTCTGAATTTTGCATTTAATTTGTTTTTTTTTATGACAATATAAAAACAAACTTAAAGATAATTAAAACAATGTAATAATTGGTTAAGTTATTAGCTATTTGTTCAGTCAAATGAAAGTGATAAATCTGTTTAAACAGATTTTTTTGCATTTTTCATACCTGCCACGACACGAACAGCTGATTTTTCCATCTAAAAACTACACCTGTCAATCTTATATATTTTCAAATATTCCTTTTTTTTTCGTTCAGTCGTCAAGGTTACTAGCATCATTTCTGAGGCTGTTACGACAGTGAATGTTACCACGGTGACACCAACAAGCGATGACCTGAAAATAACCCCACTCTTGGAAGTTACGAACAGTCTACATCCAAATGCCAGTTGCTTAAAAATGTTTGCTGGATTTGCAGTCGGCTTTGAAGCAAAAGCGTTTTTCAAGACTGGCTCTCCTTTTAATTGGACGATCTCATGCACTGAGGCGGGGCTAACAGCTGTCGTTAAAACTTTCTCTTCGCTAGGAATTCCTTGCTTAGATAATGAGTTCTGCACAGTCAGCAATGAGGTTATAAGATTTATTTTTTTTTAATTTGGTACTGTTTTGTTTAATTAACTTTATTTAATTATTTTATTAACTTGATTAAAAAATGTCACAAAACGATCAGATAAGTGAGCTTGCGTGATGAATAGGTTTTTTTTTCAGTTTTAATTTTACTGTAATATCGATAATGTTGAGTTAAGACGGGTAATAATGATTTTTTTATGTTCACTGCCGGTATATATTTAATTTTATTTATGAGTCCATGATTTCTATGTATGGTCCATTGTTTTTAGTACTTAAATTTGTCATGTATACATATAAAAATTGTATAATACTTAAGAAATGGCTACTTGTTTATTTTTTGTTTCAAATAGTTATTATTTCTATTTATATTATCTTTTTTTTTGTTAATATTTCAGGCCATCACTTTTACTACGCCTGGTTTGTGCTCGGTTGGCGTAAGTCTGACTGAAGCTGCCAATTCGTTGAATGTCAAGAACTCTATTGATTTTGTACGATGAATTTCTTCTAATTATCTTTT
The DNA here is from genome assembly GCA_963978895.1 of Erpobdella octoculata. Taxonomy (NCBI): domain Eukaryota; kingdom Metazoa; phylum Annelida; class Clitellata; order Hirudinida; family Erpobdellidae; genus Erpobdella; species Erpobdella octoculata. The sequence goes on from OZ022246.1 coordinate 24,739,655, forward strand.
CATTTATTCTCCCATTCTATAAATAACTTCTTGAAATATTGATTATTCTGTTTCAATATAATTATTTATTATTCATTGTTAACTGTAATTATGAATTCGTTTGTTTTATTTCATCTGTTTTTCAGCTGATAATGCCGTTGGAAATGAAAGATTTTAATGTCAGGCTGAGAAAGACTATCGATGACAGTAACAATCTGGTTGGTAGCGATTACATCTACATAGCACTCAATGCCTCTTTGGAGTTTGAGATATCCATGGAAACAGATTCCATTTCAACGAGTCTACTGGCAGTTACATTTGGAGATGGGAATTTTACGGTTTACAGAGTCGTATTCCCAGAAGATTTTTACAGCACTGATGGATCTGAAGAGATCAGGGATAGCACTGTTGATGCTTACATCACCACACGGTCTCCTCCAGCACTCTCGAGAGTGGAAGTGATTTCCGATAATATTTTGAAAACATTCAAGGAACCGCTTCCTCGAGAGGAGTCATTCGTAAACAAACCGGTCGTACCCCGGTTGCCTAAGCCTTTTGAAAATGCCACAATTGTTGAGACTTACCCCGCTGGTCTTTACAATTCCAGTAATGGATGTGGAATGTCCATGATCGTTTCCCATTCGTATTCTACAGAAGGAGAATATTTGTTCAATGTTACAAGACTTATATATCTAGAAAATGATGTCAAAAAATTAGGCTCTTTTGTGGCTCCACGAAAGATAAGAGCCTTAAAGACACTGAAGTCTGTGGTCATAAACCTCCCAAATAAAGGCACTGACATCCTGGCGTCCGGTGCAGCTGTAACATTGACAGCGGATTTTTTTCCAAAGTCTCTTTTCTCGATTCACAGATCCACGTGGGAAGTTCTCTGCTTTCCTTTTGTTCAGATCAGCCTGGAGCAATCTTTGAACACTACGATCGACTTCCAGAACTCTTTTTCTGACCAGTTTGCTTTTAACGGCATCGACAACGTTGCTACCTTCGCCCGAGTTGTTGATTTGCCGACCTCAGTTTTAAATGGCTCTTTTTCTGGGTCTGGTGTTTGTCTGGCGAGAGTGAGAATAAGAAATGAGGTGAGCTCTTTGGCCAGTTTCGTGAAGTTCAAGGTCGAGAAGAAGGTGAAGGCCGCACGACTGCGGTGCAACGTCACGGGGTGGAAGAGAAGTTTTGAGATGAAAGTGAACAAGAGTTTTCAACGATTGAGTGTTGGTTCTAAAATTAGCTGCAGCCTGATTGGCTTTGAAGGCTCGAACGTTTCGATTCGTTGGTATTTCGGCCAATCGTCTTTAGCTAATAGCAGTGAATCTAATATAAACAGGAGTGTTTCTATTGGCTTGTCTGGCACAACTCCTCTTCCATCATTGGTCCATTTGAATAATGTTTATAAAAAGCTCTACGGCGGTCCTGAAAACCTGTTAGCCAACGAGATCGCATCGAATGAGTTATTTTTAGAATACGTAACCAACAAGCCAGGAAACTACAGTCTGTTTGCGGCCGTCGAGAATTCCATTTCGTCTGTCGTTCTGCCGAGGGAAAGGCCCTTTTCCGTGCTCGTTGAAAAAGAGGTAATATATATTATGTTCAGTTTAGTCGTTTAAGCATTTTTCAATAGATCTTTTTGTCATATTATTATTATTGTTGTTAATGCATTTTATTAGAATATAAGCTTATTAAAAGTTTAATCTAATTGGATTTTTCAGAATTAAATTAAATCAGAATTTTCATTTTCTAACGTAATGTGAATGAATATAATTGTAAAAATGTTCATGTCCATACAATTTTAAATGGTTACAGTACAGTCTTAGAAATATTACCAGTTAATAATGATAATAATGTAATTTTTTTACTTCAGCCCACAGTCTACCAAAATGACAATGCATCGTTTTCGGACAGTTATACATCCTCCGTCAGTCTGTCCGTCGAATCGGTGACGTACATAGAAGGAAATCTCTCTTCGTCCGATGTCGTGAACGACACTTCAAACGCGTACGGCTCCGACGTCAAAGGTCACATTGCAGCCACCTTGAACTTGACCTTCAGAAGCGACGAGCGCCGGAAAACGTTCGACGTGGAGGTCGACTACGGGAGCGGAGAAAAGTCGGAGACGTTTCTGGCGGTTTCGTCTTCGAGTCCGAACCCGACGCGCGTCACGACCGACGGTCGGAAGATTCTGCCACTGAGGACGATCCTCAGAGAGATCGTTTACGTGGACGGCCGAAGTGCCGTAAGTGCCGACAATTTCACGGACGCTTCTCCGTCGGAAAAAACGGTCGTTGTCACGTACACGTCGTCCGTCGTCGGGATTTTCGGCGGGCTCGTCTCGGAGACTAGAGAACTGGTTGTCAAGGTTACGGTTTCTTCGAATGTGTCTACGAGCGTGATGACGTCGCACGCTTTCCTTACCCTCCTCAAGTCTATTGGTCGCTTTGAATTACTGTCTAGTTCTACTATTGGACAACCGCTGATTGCAGGCTCCAGTGTTGTCTTGTCTTCATTGGTTGAATTCAATGATAGACTCAGTTTTGTTTGGACTTGCACCGTTTGCTCTACTCCGTGTCAAAAAGGACTATTCTCTAATGGGTTCGAGTTTTTGTTATGAACTTTTTTTTTTTGGAGGTAAAAAGTTAATCTTACAGTGATTAATTGTACCATTATTTGTTAAAAATTCCTTTGTTAAAAATTCCTAATTCAAACCTTTTTTGTTGGTTAATTTATTAATGTGAGGTATTTAGATATTATCTGATGAATAGTTGATAATAATGACTTAATGTTAGCCTAATTTTTTTCTACCCGACCAATTAATTCAGGACTTACTGGCACGCCTGGTCCCTATGCCAAATGGATCGCAACGGGAAGGGCGTGTTGCGGCTTAACGTATCCAACGGGCATTCGGAAAAGAGCCGCAGTATAAACTTTGAAGTATACACGCCAATCGATTCCGTAGTCGTCAGCTCCGCTAAGAACTTCACCAAGAGGGATGCAAACGCGACGGAGGCAATTGAATTTACTGCCGAGTATGTACGGACACGATCTAGTTTGCGAATGATGATGACGGGGTGGATGATGAGTTTGAGTGATTTGATGTTTATGGTGCTGAAGTTTTTTTATTTTTAAATAAATTGTTTGCTGTTTAAGTAATAAAAATTAAGAAACTGGGTGGTGTCTGCATTTATTCCGTATGTGTTGCGGTGGTATTGAATGCGACTGTTTTTGGTAACTAACACCCCACTATGCAGATTGGCTCAGAAAACCTCTGTGAGGTCCATCAATCAAAAGTGTTTTAGTTATAGCATTAAATATTAAGAATTTCAAAAGTTTTTATTGTTTTGTTTGATTAGTTGATCTGGATTTTTAAATCGCCAGGGTTAAAGGTGGCTCCGGAGTCATGGTGTCTTTTGATTTCGGTGACCGAACCACAAGCCCTCGGGCTACCTGCACTGCCAAGCCCGGGTCGTCTGGCAGCGGGGCGGGGATTTGCGTCGCGAAGGTTCGGCACGTCTTCAACCAGAGTCAGTTTTGATTGTTATAATTAATCTCGTTGCTGAATTGCTTTTTATTAGAAACTGGAAGATATCAGCTGATAGAAGGCTGCAATGATAATTGTCACTGCTGCCATCATTTTCATTGTCATAGTGATATATGATCCATCATCGTCATAGTGATACACGATCCATCATCATCATCATCATCATCATCATAGTAATACATGATCTGTCTTCATCATCATCATCATCATAGTGATACATGATCCATCATCATCGTCATCATAGTAATACATGATCTGTCTTCATCATCATCATCATCATCATCATAGTGATACATGATCCATCATCATCATCATCATCATCATCATCATCATCATCATCATCATCATCATCATCGTCATAGTAGTACATGATCCGTGTGTTTTTTGTCACACACCATCAGGTAAAGCATTCTTCATCAAAGCCACGGCTTATAACTCTATCGGCAAGCCTGTCGAATCTCCGCTTTATGAGTTCATTGTTCAAGACCCGATTCTGGGTCTTAAATTCATCCAGCCTGTTGCAGACAAAGTCGGGACAGGAGTCCCAGTCCTGTTTAAGGTTGGCTCCACGCAGGGCTCTGACCTTATGTTCAACTGGACAGTTGGAAGCGTGCAGCGCTACGAAAACACTGGTGAGCAATAGATTGTTTTAAGGTGGTTGGTAATTGTTCGGTTGGAGAGTTAATCGGTAGTTTGATTAGATTGGCTGTTTGATTTTTTTATTGTTTAAAGAAAGACTGGACTCATTTCTTTCATTTCAATTTTTTACAGCCGTGTCGTGAATTGAACCCGTGACGATCTGCATTAACCGTTCAGCTGACATTTTTTCTCATCGATCGAACCGATTTTTGATTGACGATGTTTTTTTTAAAATTTTCCGATTTAGGTCCGTCCGTTAATCACACGTTTTCGCGCCCGGAAAAATATTCTGTCACCGTCGTGGCATTTAACAAGGTTTCCACGGCCCAAAAGACCAAGGACGTGATTGCACAAGTCGAGCTTACAGGTTGGGTCTCTTCTAGTTGTGTACAATATACTGTGTACAGTTAATAATTTCAGTAAAACTAATATTTGTCTCTGTGTGTGTGTGTGTGTGTATTACTGTGTATGTTTTACATCTTGGGGTTGAAGATGGTAAGGAGGAAAGGGAGGAAAGAAGCGGATATCAATGGTGCTGGAATGTGTGAGACTGGACATGGTTCAGAGTTTCAACGGGAAATTGCAGTGGAGTTATAACTAAGGACAGTCAAAACTGAGACTAGAGTGAAAAGTGTTGTTTGAAAAATAATATTATTTTATTACGAAAGTGTGACTATATAACACTTGCAATAAAATGTATTGAATTAAATTAATTAAATGAATTGAATTTCAATGTATTTATTTACCTGTCAACCATATTCAGTTTAGTGCATACATTTACTTATTATAATGTAATAACAATTTTGTAACATGTTAATCATTAAACGGTATTATTATTTGCTTGTTGTTTTTGAATGCTTTCCATTTGTCTAAATCATGTGGCACCATACTAATAAATATCCAGTCTAACAACAATGATGTCTATTGATTAACCCATTAATGGTCACTGCCATAGGAAAAAACTAAAAATTACCTTGCATTTCTTTATGGGTTAAAGGGCTTAGTTAATTAATTTCTCTATTCATAATAATAATAATAATAATAATAATAATAATAATAATAATAATAATAATAATAATAATAATATTTTTCAGAAGTAGACTTTGACTGCAGCGGGTTCTACGTGGTCACGGACAGGCCGGTCAACTGTAGGGCATCTTACGGTCCTTCGTGTCCCCCCTCGAACGTCGATGAATTCGTCTGGTCGTTTGTACCGGCCGAGGCGGAGCACGCCCCCGGAGGGTCGGATGTTGTTACGACCACTTATGTGGAAAAGTTGGACGATTTGGTTCTAGGCAGAGAAGGATTGTTAGTACTCCAGTGGTTTTTTTTTGTTTTTTTTTTTATGGAGCTAGAAAAAAAACTGCAAAAAAAATTTTACATTAAATTTTTTTTTGAAGGTTCAATGTAACCTTGACTCTCAAAAACTCCCTGGGCTCGATAACTTCTAAAGAGAAACGTATTATCTCACTCAAACTTCTTGATGATGTCAAAATCAGCTTGAATTCTACTGAGGTCATTCCAGGTCAACTGGTGACCTTTGTGGTGAGCCAATACGAGGTGAGGTTCACGTCGCGCAAAGGATGGTAATGAAAGAGCTTTTCAATAAAAGAGTTAATGAAAAATCATGGACAGTTTAAACATAAATATCTGTGTATTTATAGGTGAGGAGCACGGTGCAGTATCAGTGGAATTTTGGTGATGGTAGTGAGATTGTGAACAGCACTGATGGTTCTGTCACTCACGTTTATGCGAGGTAGGAAAATATGCTCGTTGAAAGTTTTTGATTTTGTCATTAAATGTTGGAATGATGGTCTTCATAGGGTTGTGGTGGACTTTTGTTGTACTATCTAAAGATAACCGTAAGAACGCTTTATCGTTTGAGGCCTGGATGAACATGGAATGAAATTGATTTTTAAACCATTCCAGAGAGGGCAGGTACGAAGTGGTAGTCAATGCTTCCAATCAGGTAAGTCATTCGATAGGTGGAATGGTTCTTTTTGCTGTGAACGGTCGCTGCTGGCCTCCGAAGGTGTCTTTCATCAACACATCAGCTGTGAGTAATTTTATATGTATGTGTGGGTGTGTGTGTGTGTTTGTATGTGGGTGTGCTTGTATGTATATATGTATGTATGTATGTATGTATGTATGTATGTACGTATGTATGTATGTAATTTTATTTGTATATAACAGACAGACCACTGTTATTTACACAGGACGAGGAATCAATTGATTTGCATAAAAATAAATAAATAAAAATATATACATAAATCTTCTATATATATAAAAATCTCGTGTCATAGTGTCTGACTTCAAACTCCTCCGAAACGGCTGAACCGATTTGTATGAAATTTTTTGTGTACATTTGTTAGGTCTGAGGATAGGTTGTAGGCTATTTAGAATATTTTTTTTAAATTATTTAAAAAAGTTATAATTGAAAAACAAAGAGGTGCAATTACGTCCTTTTCATAGGAAAATGAAACAGATATAAATGCATATATATATATATATTATATATATATATATATATATATATATATATATATATATATATATATATATATATATATATATATATATATATATAATTTGATTTGATTTGATTACATTTAATTGATTTAAGGCCTAATTCATGTCGGAAAGATTAAATTCATGTATTGTCATCCAGAATAAAGCTTTCCTGAAAGTTAAACTCCTGCCAATGAAAATTGACTCGGTGGTCATCTCATCTGATTTTCTTTCAGGTCAATTACAGTCGCTACGACAACATCATCGTCGAATCGAGGGTCGACGTCGATTGCAACATGACCGGCACGACCAATCACGTCTGGATCGTTCAAAACGCAGACAACAATTCGGTCGTCAAGGTGTTCCAGCTTCGCGACAACACCCTGGTCATACCGAGCTTCGCTCTACCGTACGGGAACTATGCTGTACTGCTGAACGTAAGAGACTAGATTGGATACTGGCAGCACAGGCCGGGACAGACCCGGTCTTGATTTAAGGTTTTCTAAACGGGTTGGGCCGAGGTTGTTGTGCCCGGTCAAGGGATTTTAGACCCGAATCAGTGCGGACTGGGTCCTGGAATTTTGTTCCTATGAAAGGGGCCACGATAAATAGAGATGTGCAAGACTTTAGACTAGATGTTCGTTTTTAAAGTTATTACTATAATGATTAGGCAAATTTATATCATTATCACGATCACCGTGCTATTTTTTCTACAACTGTGCATGTTTTTTTACTCCCGCAGGTGACCATGATGGGTACAATCGTCTACTCCGTCTCGAACAAGACCTACGATTTTCAGATCTTGCAAAACCCTATCGAGGCTATCATATTTGGGGGCTTCCATAGATCTATTTATAGAAACGGGCTGGTCGTCATGGATGCAACCTCTTCTTTTGATCCCGACTTTCCGGAGTTCCAGAACCTGAGGTTTTGTTTTTATTTATTTTTTTGTCAAGATGGTTTTTTTGTTGTTTAAAAAACGTTTGATTATTATAATTTTTTTTATTGTTTTTATTTTTTCATTCAGTTATTCGTGGCGCTGCACCGACTACAGCATTAAACCCGTTCACCAATCGTGTTTCGAGGAAGGCATGAACCCCCCCAGTGATTGGCCAATTTTCAAATTCTCGGCTTACGACTTGCTCCAATTGGCTGAGTTCGATAGTGGTTACATGTTCTCATTGGTCGTCTCACGGCCGGGTCGAATTTCAGGAGTCACCATTCAGCTGTTGTCTGTTGAAGAAACGCCGTATATCGAGTAAGCTGCTTGGGTTATCGGGAGGTCAGTGGGTTATGAACCAATTTAGAGGCGCTGGTGGCAGAGTGGTAGAGCGTTCGCCTGTCGATCGTTAGGTCGGCAGTTCAAGCCTCACCGGCGTCACCAGCGTAAGTCCATTAAGCAAGGAGTTCACTCGCATTGCTAAAGGGGTAGGCGCCTATAAATGGCTGCCTCTGCAAAGAGCCCTTCAGTGGCCTTGAAGTCCTTTAGGATTTACGCCACTCTAAATATTGTCAAACATTATTATTATTGTTAATTGGGTTAAGGACATGCACACCCAGTTCAAGATAGTTCTGCGGCAAGCAACCTTATCTTTTTGGGTTTGAATTTGTATCCATAGAGCTCTGGTGGCATCGAAATTAAAATTTTAAAATTTTAAATGTTTTCAAACAGTTTGGGATTTCGAAATTTTTTATTTCATATCTCGTCCATAATTTATGCAGCACGTCCATACTGTGTAAAGAGTGCAAACTAGGTCAGATCAACTCGGACAACTACCTGACCTTGGAGGCAGTCGTGAGGTCGTCCTCCGTGGATGACGGTGTTGATGATGATGCCGCCGCCGCTGCTGGTGGTGGAGGAGACGACGGCGTTTCCGATTCGGACGACCTCGGCGACGGAAGCGATGACCTCGACTACGAGTGGATCTTCTTCGATGTGGACGTCGGCACGAAACCGGAGCCGAGAAGTGAGTTTGAGATGACGGCGGTGACGGGATGAAAATTGTGTTTACAATCTAGGCGGTGATGGGGAGAAATTTTGTGGCAATGATCATCATAGTGGTGATGGGGATCATGGGTATTATGGGAAAGATGGTGATAATGTTAGTTGTACTGATGATTTGGAATTGTGATGATGATGATGGTTGTTATGGTTATGATAGGAATGCGGTTGGGGGTCTGAAGGGAAAGGCGAAACGAGATAAAGGAAAAATCGAACGTTTTTTTTTGCTGTTTTATTTATTAGGTCAAGGAAAGTGCACGTATTCGGATGGCTCCGTTGGTGACATTCTTTCCATCGAAGCACCAGGGTGAGAGGTCGCATGAATGACGAGTGAATGAAACGACGCACGTGTTTTGACGGCGAATTGACCGCGCGTGTGTGAGTGTCACTTTAAAAGCGAACCGAAAAATAATTTTCGTTTGAGTAAAAAGCGCTAAGCGAGTTGTCGGTGCGCACGGAAGATGGACTTCCATGAGATGGAACGATAAAAAAAACCAGTCATCGTTCACCTGTGTTTTTGTGTCCTCCGTTCAGGTACAAGGCCAGGACCACTCCGGCACCAAGTGTCGTAACCACGACGACGACACTCAATCCTCAGCCGTTGAACCGTAAGATGACTCTTTTTACTTTTTTTTTTTCCTAGAATACTAATAATTACACTATATTATTATGTCATATTATATTTATCCTTTTATTTTTTTCTGCTTTTAATTTTGGCTAATTTTTTAATTTAATTTTTTTCATTTAATTTTAAGCTCTCTGTGCTTTTGGGAACATTATGAAAAGCATATAAATATCTGTGAATGCGATAATTTTTGTGACTCAATAACTATGACATGTAGTGCGCGTGTGTTTGTAGTAAGTATGTATGTGAGCGTGTATCTGTGTTTGGGCGTGTGCACGTCGCGGTTTTTTTCTCACTTCCGTTAATAAATCGTGTCGTCTGCTCTGTCACCATGGCAGCTCTCGAAAATTTGAGTCCTCTCGTTGGCATCCCGGCACGAAAGAAGGTTTACGAAAAAGAGAATCAGAAGAGCAGAGCAGATTTAAAAGGTACGTAGTGTGTGTGTGTGCATTTGTGGTATGTATGTGTGTGTACGTGTATGTATGTGTGTGGGTGTGTATATGTGTATTAGAGTAGTGCATGGGCGGAGTCTTGGTTTTTCAGGGTTTAAAACGAACCGGGCCGAATTATTTTGCCAAGTATAGACATTTTAGGCTTAAAAAAGGGCCGGTCCAAAATTAGATGGGCCGAGATTAAAATTTTGGCCTATGAAAACAGGCTGGGCGGGCCAAGTAGCTGACGGGCCGGGCCGTGAAACATCGGCCTGTGCAGTACTCCACTGTGTATGTAGTGTCTGTGTGTGTCTGTAGTATGTATGTTTGTATGTGAGTGTGTATCTGTGTGTGGGTGTATATATGTGTGTGGGTGTGGGTGTGGTGTGTAATTGGTTGCGGGAGTTATTTAGGCCGGTTAGTTTCTTTGTTTTTTTGAAATTATTTAATTCAGTCATTGTTTGTTTTATTATTTGACATACTAATGTTCATTTTATTATTTGACATATTAATGTTTATTTTATTATTTGACATATTAATGTTTATTTTATTATTTGACATATTAATGTTTATTTTATTATTTGACATATTAATGTTTATTTTTTATTTGATTTCTTATTCGTTTATCAATTCATTCGATCCGGCTTGCACGCAGCCATCGAATACGACGAAAAGCCACCGGAGCCCCCGATCCCGATCCCCGTGCAGGTCTTCGGACTTCCCGGGCTGAGCAGGAGCGAAATAACAATCCTCGGGTCGCAGATCGTCGGCGGGTCGACCGATCGAAAGGTGATCCGACTTCTGCCGAACACGTTGGAACAAAACGTTAAATACATCGTCAAGCTTGTTGTTACTAATAAACGTGAGATTATTGTAATTTTTTTTTTTTTTTGGAAGGTTAATCGAAAAGCGATTGTGACGGGTTGATGATTGAAAAATTAATACCAAAGCATTTCGTACGGTCGGCAGCGCAGCTTATTGACGAGATAATCCAAATCAGTGGTTAATAAATAATTTGCTCGATTGATTGAGACTTTTTTTTTTTACAGGATCAAAAGCAAGCGGCTGGTCACTCATGACCTTCAAGGTGGGGAACACACCGCGTGAGGGGGCATGCACCTACAGGAAATCCAACGACGTTCCTTTTCTTCTATCCATATCCTGTTTCGATTGGGGCTACGATGTAAGAGAATGCAGCTGGCTGTTTTATAATGGTTTGTGTGTTATGTGTGTGTGTGTGTCTGTGTGTGTGTTTGTGTTTGTGTGTGTGTTAAATGGCTGACTCGTGAATTCAGCATTTTACTAAATAAAATACTCTGACGGTACCTCGAGACAAATGCCGCCCGATCGTACGTTTAATTGACTTATCCGTTGATCTTGAGCCGACCAATAATATTGCTGTTCAGGACCTGCCTCTACAGTACCAGGTCAGCTACAAGACCGACCAATCAGCTCCCTCCGTGATCATTTACAGCGGCCTGAGCGAGGAAGTTAACTTCACTCTACCGGTTGGAATTCAGGCGAATAACCACTCAGGTAACACGAATTGGCGGCTGTTTATGATATCATGTGTCATTTATTAATTTATTATCTATGGTTGGTTGGTGGTATATAATTATTTATAATTTATTAATATTATATCCGCCAGTTAATATTATAATTGCGAGCCAGTCCCAAAGGAGGAGGGAAAAGTAAAAAGGATCAAATTCTGATCCACGACAGGAAGTACTTAAGTGTTTCCAACATACAGCCATTAGAGTCTTAAAACACCTTGTGTAAAGGACTATAAACTATTATAAAAAAAAAAATTAATATTATATATAATATGATTTTTGCAAAAATATAATATAATATAGCTATTTATAAACAGTATTATTGTTGTTAAATGAAGCTTAACTATGTAGAAGAAAGGTATAGAAATGTATTAGTCCCACGAGGATTTTTCACTTATTGGTGAAGAGTGGAGATTGGTTGACCTTTACAATCTAAGGTAGATTGATTGGTTGATTGAATGGTTGGCTGGTTGGTTGATTGGTTGGTTGGTTGGTGGGTTGGTTGGTTGGTTGGTTGGTTGGTTGGTTGGTTGGTTGGTTGGTTGGTTGGTTGGTTGGTTGGTTGGTTGGTTGGTTGGTTGGTTGGTTGGATGGTTGGTTGGTTGGTTGGTTGGTTGATTGATTGATTAAAGAATGATTGAATGAATAAATTATACTTTTTTTTTTGTTATTCCAACTCCAGTGATCATCCAGATCAGAATCACAAACAGACGCGGAGCATCGACTCTGGCATGTTCAGAGGCCTTCGTCTCTTGCTGCCCTGAACTGTGAGGGCTTGCCTTTATTAAATTGCATCGCCGTTTAATTACGTTTCATAGTCCGAGATTTTCGGTTGAATTTTTTCAACAATCGGTCAGATAAATATTATTTTATTTGAAGTAAAATTATTATCTAGCAAATTTTTATTCTGCATTAATAATCAAACTACTATACAATAAAACACGGTTACATTTTTAGACGATGAAATTTCTTTGTTAATTTTGTTTTGATCGCCATTTTTTCACGGTCCACCACTACACAGCCCGAGCATGGACACGGTCAACCGCACTTTAACCAGCCTGACGTCTCGAGGAGCCAACGACCTGGCTCGCTACTACGCCATACGAACGGCCGATCACTTCAAGTCGGCAGTTTCGAACGAGCTGCAGCTTCTACCGCTCCGACAGCAGCAGCTTCCGCAGCAGCACCTCATTCCTTCAGCAGCTTCGACAGGAACGTCTCCACCATATTCCACGCCTCCTTTGCTGCCCTCGTATTCCGCCTCCACGTCGGCGACGTCGCCACCGGAAAAATTTCAAACGTCGTCAAAGTTTCCGTCATCAACGACGCCCTTGCATGCTCCGTCGATTTCCGTTCTGAGAAATCAGCTGTTTGATGTAGTCATTCCCGCACTGGGATCGATGCCTATCAGGACGATGGTAATGTGATATTTCTCTCTCCCTGTTATTTCCGTTTCTCTTTTATTTCCTTTCTAATAAAACGTAGATTCTGTACATAATCACTTGTTGTACATGCGGGTGTACGCGATTTCAGATGGAATTGGAGCAAACTTTAGAAGTTCTCAATCTGATTTTGGAATCTGTCACCGATGTGAGTATTTGGATTTGATGCGCAAAGAGATTTCTGTTTAATTCAGTTGTGAAGAGATTTCTGTTTAATTCAGATATGAAGAGATTTCTGTTTAATTCAGATGCGAGACATTTTTGTTTCAAATTCTCCACTGAGGATTATTTTTTCTCTATTTTTAAGCAACAATAATAATGATTTTAATCCTATTCGTGGAATACGGGAATCTTGATTCGATAGTTTACTTTCTCTCTTTTTATTATAAACGATTTTTCGTTCTCAATCGTTTGACTTTCTGTTTTCTTCGCATCCTTGCAGACCCCGTATCACATGGTCAACGAAACGCTGACGATCGTAAGACGACTGGAATCGAATCTCGCGGGCTTCCTCTCCCCGGAGAGCTACCGCCGCTACGAAAGATGCAACGACACGAAGTCGATCGTTCTCTTCATCGACGTCGCGTCAAAGTTCTTCGAGCTGCTCGCTTCTGCCGACAAAGACGACGACGGTGAGAGTGATGTGATGATGAAAGAGAGAGATTGATTGTTTACAGTGGTGATAGGAAAACGAGAGGGTATGATGATGATGATGATGATGATGATGATGATGATGATGATTGAAGTGGGGATGATGATGATTAAAATGATGATGATGATTAAAGTGATGATGATTAAAATGATGATGATGATTAAAATGATGATGATGATTACAGTTATTATGATGATTAATGTAACGATAGTGAAGATTAAGATTATGCGAGCTTGTTGATAATTGGTTCGTAATGATTTTGTTCAAATCCGGAATTCCTTAAAAAACAAACACCTATTTAACTTCACAAACAGGTTACTTCCACAGCTGCTCCGTTCAGAAAATGTCTGTCATGCCGCAGATCTCCGAAGAGAGCGTAAGCAACGATGTCTACGACTGGAGGAACAACACGAAACTGTCCCTGGACGACCTGTACGGGTTGGACGGGGGCGGCGGGTTCTTCCCCTACAACCCGGACAAAAATTTGGATTTGAGTAGTCTGAAATTGAGGAAGTATGCCATCCTGGCTGTCAACTCTCTGCATAGGATTATTACTGTTAGCCGATTTGCTTACGATCACTGTGGTGATGATGATGATGATGCAGTGCTGAAATTGTGGTAATGATGATGCATATGCAGTGCTGGGGTTGTAGTGATGATGATGATGTCAGTATTGAAGCTCGTGATGGTGATTATGATGATGAAAATAGTTTGTAAATTTTAAAAGATGTAGATATTTTGCTTTTTATGCTATTTATGGAAACAACGGTTTTTTTTTCTTCAATTGACTTTCAAACAATTTTTGATTTTCAGCTTAAAACGATGCTTCAAGCCGACGACCTTGACATTCTGAATCCTCCCCAGCTGATACAAGTCGGAGATGTGATTTCATTCCACTCGTTCGTGCACCGAGATCCACAGGACCCGATACGCAGGAAGCTAGCCGACCGATTGAGGTTCTCGATACCTATCGACGGCCTTGCCGGGGCGGTTCAGCCCGGCGGCGGCTCGGCGGTTCAGCCCGGGGGCAGCTCGGGCCTTCACGACCCGGCCAGGACCAACGATACGGAGGAGAAGCGGTTTGAATACGTCCCCCACGATGAACCGAAACGAGACAGGTGCTATATCGTCAACAGTCTCGTAATCGACCAATCAAAGTTCGGCTTTTTCGAAGAGGTTTTGAATGCGACAGCTGATAATCAGGTTGATTTATGCGGAAGAACATTTTTGTCTTTTTATTTGATATTACTAAATATTACTGATTATTACGAAATATTACTGATTATTACTAAAGATTACTAATTATTACTAAATATTACTGATTATTACTAAATGTTAATGATTATTACTAAATATTACTGATTATTACTAAATATTACTGATTATTACTAAATATTACTGATTATTACTAAATATTACTGATTATTACTAAATATTACTGATTATTACTAAATATTACTGATTATTACTAAATATTATTACTGATTCGTGCAGAAGAACATTTTTTGTTTTTTTATTCGTTATTACTGAAGTCGTATAATTGAGAATAAAGTTTGCAGAGCCTCAAGTGTGCTTGCCGAAGGCAAATTTAACTGATTTTTATTCTAATTACTGCTGTAACATTTTTTTCAGTGGTTTTCTGACCTGATGTCCTTGAAAGTTCACACGTGCCAAGGTCAGGAGGTCGTCGTCGAGAGTTTTCCGACCGGCGAAAGGCTGGAAATGAAATTTCCGATGGACTACTTGTACGGTAACAACAGCGAGAACAAGAAACTTCCAGAAGTAATGAATATTCATAATCGTATGAAATTTGAAATATGGTTACATAATTGACTTGTTTGACATTTACCTTTTGTTTTGTGAATCAGAGAGCATAGGTCGTAAATCTGAAGCATTAACCAATCGCATAGCTATTAAAACTTTCAGGATCAATTTGTGATAACAAAGAGGCTGATTAACATTCATGAACTTGAGCTATCTACCAATCAAGAGAAAGATGACATCCACGTTGACTTAGATTTTGTGATGCCATCACCCGAACGTTACTTTTTCCCGATATTTATTCTTTTCAGGTATGCATAAAAATTATTATAAACAAAAATGAAAAAGTTATTAAGTAATTTTAAATGGAAATTAATGTACAATTAAAGTTTATTTGCTTTTTTTTGAATCAATGTTATGTAAGCAGATAGAATGTATGGATTTGGGGAGGTTATTAATTAATTATTAATTAATGTACTTATGTTAATAGTAATTATTCATGTTTTATAAATATCGTCCAATGTTTTCCATCCAGGGTCAAGAATCAGCCATCCATGACTGAATATGATGAAAGGTTTTTCATTAAGCCAGCCAATCACAGTTTTACCTTGACCTTTAATGTAACCAAATATAGTAAAGGTCAGTCATTTAGGATTTGAAAATTTTGCTTGACTTTTTGCAGTCTTAAAGGTTTATTTTTGAAACTCGGTGTGTGGTATTGTTTATTATATCGGTCACATTCTTTCGTAACAAAAATTCAGATGTCAAAAAGATCTATCTGGGTATTGTCAACCAGCTGTACAAGGTTCCCAAGAAACAGGTGACCCTGTACAACTACGAGCGTCGCTATTCAATCAAGGTGTGGTCACTCAGATGTGTCTACCTGCATACGATGATGTTGAACTGGACCAGCGCTGGCTGTCGAACAGCAGAGGGTTCCACGTATCGCACTGCCAAGTGCACGTAA
Organism: Erpobdella octoculata; assembly: GCA_963978895.1. Classification (NCBI taxonomy): domain Eukaryota; kingdom Metazoa; phylum Annelida; class Clitellata; order Hirudinida; family Erpobdellidae; genus Erpobdella; species Erpobdella octoculata. The sequence goes on from OZ022246.1 coordinate 24,755,761, forward strand.
GTCTTTTGTAATTTGGTAATGGTAATGATGGTAAAGATGGTAAGTGCACATAAGTCTTTTGTAATTTGGTAATGGTAATGATGGTAAAGATGGTAAGTGCACGTAAGTCTTTTGTAATTTGGTAATGGTAATGATGGTAAAGATGGTAAGTGCACGTAAGTCTTTGGTAATTGGTAATGGTAAAGATGGTAGTGTCAGTAAATATTTATAATATGTGGATGGTGGTGATGAAGATGATAACGATGATAGTGATAGTGTGATAGTGATGGTCTAGGCCATTAATGATAACGATGATATTATCTTACGGACAGATGCAATCACATGACAACATTCTCAGGTCAAATGTCACTGTTCACTTCTGTTCTCGTGCAAAAGCCCGCTGATATGCCAAGAGAGTTTGTAACCGATTTTTCAGATTTCAAGTTTTTATTATTATTTTTTTAATTTAATTAGGCTTTGGTGGTTTATATCTTTCAGTCTTTTGTTCTATGGTCAAATGACCTAGAGAAATCAAACTTTGCATAGAATATAGTCTCTTATGACAATTGAATGCATAAGCATTTCTGTGTTTGATATTGATTTGTTCCTGATATATCGGCACTTCTTTTTTTACCGTAAGACCGATCGTTTTTGAGATCTTAAATTAAAAAAGTTGGCAAAGATTATATCCTTCCAATTGAGTCGAAAAGTTTTTACGACGCTACAAAAAATCTCATCCTTCCAAACGTTTGGAGATGTGAACCGATTTTTTTTCGGCTTGGGTAGGTGACACGTCTCCATGAAAAAGGAACAGCTGTTAAGATTTTCGGAAAAAGCCGATAAACCTACTTGAAACTGTCATCTTCGTTTCATCACCCACCATCCTGATAATAAAAATATCTTTCCACCAACAGTCCGATAAACAACTACACCTCGATAATTTTCCTCTCCTGCACGGCCGCCGTCTACCTGGTCTTGCTGATCGTCTGCCGAAGCATGGACCGCGAGGACAGCAAGAGACTTCCGATCGTCAACCTCTGCGACAATTCGCCGCTGCAGAGGCAGAGATATAACGTCATCGTCGAAACCGGTTTCAGGCCGGGAGCCGGTACGACTGCTAAGGTGAGATGATTCAATGGATGGATGGTGGGGTCGCGCAGCTCGGGGTTGGTTGAGTTTGGAAAATGATGATAATTTTGGGTATAATGGTCATGCATGTGTCGGGTGAAATGGTGAGTCATTTCTTGGATAATTTTTTTGCTGATTCCGGCGCTAGTTTCGTGACCTTTCACCTTGTCAGTTCAATTGATTTTGCTCATGAAATTTTGATTTTGCTTGTTGATAATAGTTATGAGGATTTTGTATTGAAAGTTTTTAGGACGATGATTGTTTGGGTCTATTCGGGGAGTTGCCCTAAATTGTGAAAAATTAATTTTCGCCAAGAAAATGACGAAATTCTACCTGCCAACGATGACGATAATAATAATAATAATAATAATAATAATAATAATAATAATAATAATAATAATAATAATTGCACACAGGTGAGCATTGTCCTTCACGGCAAGTACGGCATGAGTGAAACGAGAGAGCTGACCACCTCCTCATTCAGCTGTCCAACAGCCGCTGCTGCTGCTGCTGCATCCAGCACTGCTGCACTCGTCTCCACGTCGACCGGGAATTCGCCTCCGACTAACTCAGCCCGGACGCAGCACCATGAGAAGGCCGATGTTTCGGAGAGGAGACTGTTCCAGAGGAATTCGAGGGATGTTTTTCACATGACGTTAGTTTGGGGATTTATTGGGGGTGTCAGTGATGATGATGATGATGATGATGATGATTATAAGGAAGCAGAGATGTTGCAAGTACTTATGGTACGAGTACGAGCACCATGGTATCGAGTACGAGTAAAATGGTATCGAGTACTAGTACTATGGTATTGAGTACGGGTACCATGGTATCGAGTATTAGTACCATGGTATCGAGTACGAGTACTTGAAAAACGTACTCGAGTATGAGTACAAGTACCAAGTACTACATCTCAGTAAGCAAGGTGGTGTAGGGTCAACGACGATGACAGTTATACCACGATTTATTGCTACTCGCGCAGCCTTCCGGAAAGCCTCGGTCCGATATTCAAAGTTCAGCTGTGGCACAACAACAGCGGCTCTTCTCCGAGCTGGTACCTCGGTCGGGTCACGGTCCACGACCTTTGTACAGGTGAGTGAATGCTGTCTGTGATGATGGTCCAGCGAGCAGTTGTTATTTATGATATCGATTTTGATCGAAGGCTCTCGAAGATTGGTATTTAGAATCTTTTAAATCTCGTTTTTTTTTTTTTGGTTTTTAACCACAGGTGACGTCTTCTACTTTGTCTTCGAAAGATGGTTCGCAGTAGACAAGGAAGATGGGAAAGTGGAAAGGGAGGTATTCGCTTCCGATAAGGGACTCGGGTTTTTCAAGGTTTTGTTTCGGTGTTTATTTTTAGAATAAGAAACTTAAGTGGAAAAGCATTCAATCAAAATAGCCAAAGAATATTCTGATAATTTGCATACAGCTTGATGTTTTATTTATTCAATTTTTCAATAAATAATTTAGCTCTTAAAGGCCAAAGGGACTCAGTACCTGGCCGATCAACATCTCTGGTTTTCCGTCTTCTTCCGCCCCCCTTTCAGCCGGTTCACCAGGTGTCAGAGATTGTCCTGCTGCCTGTCTCTCTTTTCCTGCTACATGGCTCTCTGTGCTCTCTTTTACTCGTCTTTTGTTGTCAACTGGAGGAGGATGTATCTGTTCGGAAAGGAATTGGTATGTCGTCGGTGGGGGGAGACGGGTTGTTGACGGTGTGAGTAACGTGGGTCATGGTGTCAAAAGGGGGGGGGGCTGGGTTATGGGCTGGTCAAGAGTATAGATGGATTTCAACAAGCTTTTCAAATGAAGCAAGTGAATTTTTTTCATACTTCCAAGCCTTATACGAATGACATCGATGACGATGACAACGCCGAGGACGACCTACTTTTCATCTACCTGGGATTGAGCGGACATCAGATCGTCATCGGGATTACGTCGACGCTGGTCGCCGTTTTTCCGAACCTCCTCGTTCAGTTCATGTTCAGGAGGTCAAAGGTTGGTGTGTGTGTTTGTGCGTATATGTGTGTGTGTGTTTGTGTGCGTGTGTGTGTTTGTGTGCGTGTGTGTATATGTGTTTGTGTGTGTATATGTGTTTGTGCGTGTGTGTGTTTGTGCTTGTGTGTGTTTGTGTGTGTTTGTGCTTGTGTGTGTGTGTGTGCGTGATAGCAGCCAGATTTTTAATGATTAATTTTATCACGTGCTTGTGCAATTTTTTTTTCTTTTTTAACTTGAAAGACGTTTTGCGATGACTTAAAAAAGTTACGGCAAATGATTACGACCAACTATAAGACTATAGTGTTTCTATAATTACATTTTAAATTAGTTTTTTTTAGGTAGTGATACTAACTTCCTAACTGAGGGTTGTTAAAAAAAAAAGAAAGAAAATCTAATCGACTCTATAATAGTTGAACTTTGTTTGTTTGAGATTGAATCTGTACCGATTTTACAACTTACCTGTCTACGCTGGCAACGTTTCCCAGGTGTCCCATCGTGAAGAAAGCGCCGCGAAGTCGTGCCTGCCTCAACGTCGGAGCAGCAGCAGCCAGCGAGCGAACGTCGGCGGCGGCAACGGCGACAACGCGGCGGCCGGCAACCAGTCGCACGGACAACAACAACAACAACAGCGGAGACCTGCGATCGAGAGTGCCGTCATCTCGTGGCGTGCCCTTCAGGAGTGGGTCTTTGCCAAGCAGTACCTCAACTCGCACGAAGCTGTTGGCGCTGATCAGATGGTAGTTTCAATTTTTAATTTTTTTTTATTATAACGTTATTCGTCGGGTAGAAAAAAAAAACTATTTTAACTCGTTAGATTTTCGCTAGTTGATTATTTTTTTTAATTGTTGTATGTTCGTAAGTCGGGTGCTACATAACTGGCGATGTTGTGCCTATTGCCCTGTGTAATCAATCAATTAATTTGATGAGTCTATATAATCAATTAATTAATTAATGTGATGAGCTTATATAATCAATCAATTAATGTAATAAGCCTATATAATCAATCAATTAATGTAATAAGTCTATATAATCAATCAATTAATGTTATAAGCCTATATAATCAATCATTTAATGTAATAAGTCTATATAATCAATCAATTAATGTGGCTGTATAATAGTGTATAATCAATCAATTGATTTAATGTTCTTGTAAAACCAATTTATCATTTGTTGTTTTTCTATCGCATTGTTGGTTATTTTTATTACCGTTTTTTCGTGGTTTACTTTTCCGAGCAGATCATCAACCCTGTGGTCACTCAGAACGACGCTTACATTGAATCACTCGAATCTTCGCCTGCCGACGATGCCAACAATCAGGAGTCATCAGGTGATCGAGTGAAAAGGATGAACGAGAAAAATAGAAATATCAGTGGTGAGAATTGAGATTTATTTTTGTATTTCTTCAACTTGTTTTATATTTTATTTGTTTAATTTGTATTTGTTTGTTTTATTCTTGTTTGTTTTGAATGTGTTTATATTTCGTATGTGTTTGTTTTGTATCGGTTTGAGTTGTTTTTTTTCCGTTACGACTTGTGGATCAAAAATGCGTGAATGCAAATAAATAAATGCTTCTTTATTTAAAATATGCATTTATTGAAACCTCTTTTATTTAAAAAAAAAATGACATTTTCAAATTATACAAAATAATGATGACGATGATGACGATGGTGGTTATAATTTAGCCATCCTAGGGAATCATCTATCCAGCGACACCGTACAGACGGGGGCATCGTTCATTCCCGACAAAACCTCCGTCCCCATCGTCTTGGACTCCGTCGACTCGGGAGGATCGCTCGCAGGAAGGGAAATCGGGAAAAACCCGTTTTTTCCGGAGTCATTCGATCATCGCTCTAACAGATCGTCCGTCAAGTCGGATGTCACTACTGCCAGCTCGTCGGGCACAGGTCGGATATATGACAGAAGAACTTTCGGAAGATGTCAACATTTTTCATTTAAAAGAACAAAATTTTAAATATTTTTTATGATGTAAATGATAATAATTAAGTGCAGACGATTTGTTGGACATTTAACAGTAGTTACATTTATGATTTATTATTGGTAGTTACATTTATGATTTATTATTGGTAGTTACATTTATGATTTATTATTATTTTTTTTGGCCATATTTTAAGTTATTATTTTTTTCGCAATATTCTAATATATAATAAATAAAAACCTCAGAAATTTCTAAGCCGCCAACGAAATCAACTCGATTTTTTCTGCCTCATCATTTCGCCATTGTTGCATGGCTTCTGACCATCGCGACTTCGGGACTTTCCGTTGCCGGGACGATTTACCTGACTTTCAGGTGAATATCAGAGATGTGTATATATGTATTCATAAATGTGCATGCACGGGTATAAGTGTTTTTGTTTGTCTGTTTGTATGTATGTGTAACAGTGTTGAATTGTGTGTTATTTATGTCACAAGTCGCTGAAGAAATGTTGTTTGTTGGTGGATTATCATTTTTCTAAAAAAAATTAGCACTGGAAAAAGATATATGCTTAGTTAATGGTTATGTATTTTGTTTATTTTATTTTATTTTATTTATTTATTTATTTTATTTTTATTTCTAATAAAAGAAAGCTCTCGTTTCAGTTTCAGTGAAGAAAAATCTCTCATGTGGTTGCAAGCAGTTTTCTTCAGTTTCCTGCAATGCATTTTCATCAACCAACCATTGATTGTTAGCCGATAGCAATGATGATGATGATGATAGTGGTGGTGGTGGTGTTGGGGATGATGATAGTGCTTCTGATGATAATAATAATGATAGTGCTTCTGATGACAGTGCTTCTGATGAGAGTTTTTCTGATGATAGTGCTTCTGATAATAATCAACCTAGGTTTTGATCCGGAAATTTCTTCTCTCGTTTCAGGTTTTGTCACTGTCGGTTTACACGGCCGTTCGTTACCGCGGCAGCATGCTTGCCTTCGACCACTACAAAGACGGCTACTTTGAATCCGCTATAGAAATGAACGATCCTATTTTCGGCTCGCACAAAAACAGCGACCTCCACTCCGATGAATCTCTGGCCAATCGGCTGCAAGACAAGTCTGAGGTTGACATTAATGTTGAACAGGTAGCTAAAATTTAATTAATTTTCATGCATTTGATTAGCAGGATTTTTTTTTCTCGAGATTTTCCAACTTGTTTTTTCTTCTTTAAAACTCAACCAAGGGCCTCTTGGCAAGACAGAGATCGAGGTACTTGAGACTCGTGAGGCCACCGCAGGAGCAGAAACTCATCGAGGCGAGACACCAGACCATGAAGGAGACGAACGCTGTTGCTTTCATCAGGTTGATACGTGGTTGATTAAACTATTTTTTTTGTGCTTATTTATTCATTTTTTGGTTTTATTTATTAATTTATTTATTACGAAAATTCGCTAATTCTTATCGATCATATCTTGTAACAACGGAACGGGGGGTTTTCACGAGAGTTCGTTCATTCGTTCCGATTCAGAGAAATCGTGTTGATCAGCATTCAGCTATGCCTCATGATCATCATCTGCTTCGGCATCTCTTCGAGTCCGGACGCCACCTACAGGATCAACCGACTGCTTACTGACAGTTTCATCAGGTTTGGTTCGATTTCGGTTCATTTTCAGCTGTCTTTAATTTTTAAATATAATCACCGTGTATGTTTCATTCAAAATTATAAAGACTTTTGAGATCTTTTTTCGTTTTATTAATAATTTCTATTTTATCCGGAAAATATCGCGACATCTTCTTCTTTTGAAAATCCAGCCGTGGGATGAGACATTCTTACGAGAATGCCAGCTCTCTGAAGTCCTGGGATCTCTGGTACGAGCATGTCTTCAACCCGTCTCTGAACAGGATACTTGAGGTTGATCCGTCTATTTTTTATTTATTTCGTGTTTAAATATTTATGTTGTTTATATAAATATACAATATTATATTGTTATTTTTATTGTTTTTTAAATTGTATTGATTCAGTTTATTTAATTTTTTATTTATTTCGTGTTTAAATATTTATGTTGTTTATATAAATATACAATATTATATTGTTATTTTTATTGTTTTTTAAATTGTATTGATTCAGTTTATTTAATTTTTTATTCAGTTTATTTAATTTTTTATTCAGTTTAATAATTTAAATATCTATTTATTTAATTCATCGAATGAATGACCTATCGATCAACTCAGCCATCATCAACACAACCACTTCATCACTCACTCATTCATCCAATAATGCTTAAAAATTTCCATCCATCCATCCATTCATCCATCCATCCATCCATCCATTCATCCATTCATCCATTCATCCATCCATACATCCATCCATACATCCATCCATCAGGATGACTACCTGCTGGTCGGAGGATTGAAGTTGCGCCAGCTGCGGATAAGAGACATCGGCTGCACGAGCGCCAAGCACCAGCTGATTCCCGTCACGAGGTGTCTGCGTCTCTACGGCGACGCCGACCTCCTCGTCGACGACTTCATGCCGAGCAACCTGGAAAAAACCCGACTTTTCGCGAACGCGACGCGACGTAATTATTCCGACAACCACTTCCTCAGAGATCGCATTTTTCTTCCTCTGGAAAAAAATCGATCCGTCTGCTTCAGCGTCGGACGATCCGGGGCTCAGTGCCGCGAGAATCTCGCGTTTCCCGGTGACGCCGACGAGTATTCAGAATTCGCTCAACTGCCCGTCCCTGATTACTATAGCAACGACTCGGATGAAGTGCACGACGATGAAGACGCGATCTTCTTATCTGACGAGTCGATATGGAAGTATAAGAGCGAAGAGGACACGACTTTTGCATCGTACAAGGGCTGGTTCGGGAATTACGGTGGCGGAGGATTCGTCCTTGACCTCTCGGCCATCAAGGGGTTAGCGTCTCGTGTCACTGTTGTTGCTACGGACAACTGTGCTATTATTATAATTTGTGTCTGAATAAACTAAGGGATTAACCAGATGTTTGGGTGTGTCGGGTTGCGTTTTTTTATTTAGCGTGACCAATCTCTACTGTTTTTCCCTTTGCTTTACTGGGGTTTTTATATCATTGAATAAAAACTGGTATCATCATCATAATCAATGATGCTGTCCTTATCATAATCACCCTGCTAATAATCATCATCATCATCATCATCGTAGCCACCGATATCTTGTACGAATAACATCTTTTATTTGTACATTTCTATTTTCTCTCTCTTTCTTAACAGAAGCAACGGCGCCTCACCGATGAAGTTCTTGAGCAAAAATGGCTGGGTGGACAAACACACCGCCGTCCTTATACTCGCCCTCACTTTCTACCACCCTCCCTCGAACTTGTTCAGCTCGCTGGCTCTTACGGCCGAACTCCCCCCTATAGGGCAGGTGTTTCCCACCCACAAGGTAGCCACCGTCAGCATATACAAGTACTTCACCGTCTCGGACAGGGTGGTGTACGCTTGCGAGGTATTTTTTGTCGTTCTTGAATGATTTAACGGTTGCTTGTGCTGAATTTGAGTGGTAGCTTTGAGATTTATTGTATAAATAATTAAATATATTATATTATGCGTATTAATTTTATTTAATTTATTTAAATTAAATTTAGCGCCCTTTAAGCAGCTTCTGCTGCACACGGTCATTTTAATAATAATAATAATAATAATAATAATAATGATGATGATGATAATAATAATAATAATAATAATAATAATGCTAATGATAATGATAATGATAATAATGATAATTTTCTTGCACCAGCTGCTGTTTTTCGTACTGACGTTCGCCAAAGTCCACTACAAGATCTGCTGTCTTTTCCAGCAGGGAGGTAAAAGATTCATAAGGTTCTGGAACGTTCTCGAGGTTAGCTGTTGTCGTCATCATCACCATCATTATCAACACCATCATTATCAACACCATCATTATCATCACCATCATTATCATCACCATCATTATCATCACCATCATTATCAACACCATCATTATCATCACCATCATTATCAACACCATCGTTATTATCACCATCATTATCAACACCATCATTATCAACACCATCATTATCATCACCATCATTATCATCATTATCATCATTATCATCATTATCATCATCATCATCATCATCACCACCATTATCAACACCATCATTATCATCACCATCATTATCATCATCATCATTATCATCACCATCATTATCATCACCATCATTATCATCACCATCATTCTCATCACCATCATTATCAACACCGTAACCACAACAACAACAACAACATAATCATGACCTTCAACTTCAACTAAGGTCATCATGTGCTTGCTCTCCATCTCCTTCATCGGCTGTTACATCTATCGATTTTTCGTCATCACCGAGACGCTGGAAAACATCATGGCTGCTTTCTACCAGGACACGGAGGTGGACGTATTCACCGTGGCCAATTGGGATCAGGTGGGCGTGGCTTATGGAAATGAACTGTTTATAGAGCTATATTGGAAATTCTTTAGTACGAATATAATTAAATCAAATAGTTCTGAGCAGATGAGACTTGGTGAGCTGATATAATTTAGAATAGATCTCCTGGTGGCCATGATAATGATGGTCAGATATATTGATTTGTTGCCCCAGACAGATATTACCAATGTTCATTACGCATTCAGTAATATCAGTACCGTCAATGAGCGCTGCCGCTCCGAGTGATAACACGTTTTAACGATTATTCAATTTTAAAATTGTTTCGTTATTTAATTTTTTTTTTTTAAATTTAATTTCTTAGATTTTGAGAACGCACCTGGGAGTGATACTCATCGTACTGTGCATGTTCTTACTGAAGTCCCTGCAGAGACACGAGAGATTCGCTTCCCTGCTCAACGTCGTCCGGAGGTCGACCATCGATCTCGTCGTGCTTGCTGTTAGCTGTCGTTGCTGCCGTTAATTGCTGCTGTTTTTTGTTGTTGGTGTTAGTTGTGATGATGATGATGATGATAATGATGATGGTGGCGGTGGTGATGATGATGGTGATGATGTATGAAAAATGTTTGATAATTTATACAGCGCCTTTTCCAAAGCTCAAAGGCGCAGTTCTTTTACATTTCCCATGGAGAGAACCATTTTACCGGCTATGACGTTGATGATGATGATGGCGGTGGTGATGATGAGGATGATGATGATGGTGATGAGGATGATGACGATAATGATGGTGATGATGATGATGATGATGACAACAGAGGTAATGTATTCCATCCATTAGACAATCAAATTCTTAGTCATCAAAAATGATTATGAACGTAGTAAAAAAATAATCAAGATGTGTTACCATAAGAAAGTCTGTTCGTATTTCAATTTCAGTTTGTAGCGATCAGCTGGCTTGGAGCTTTCGTCAGCTGCGGGATGGTCGTTTTCGGCTCGTCTCGTGCCCAGTTCGCTGACGTGGCTCGGGCCCTCGTACACGGGGCGTCTGCCCTTCTGTTCCGTCCCACGATTAGAGACGCTTCTGGTAGGGAAGATTTTTCAAGCATCCCGTTGTGGGTTTTTTTCCACGGGCTGTTTCTTCTCCTTGCTCTGGCCATGCTGGCTGCCTATGTAAGTCTGTTTTCTTGATTTTATATTTGTCTTTTTATAATTTAATTTTAGGCAATAAATTCTCACGTGCACATCGATATCGTCTATACGACCAATTACGCAAGCGTGACAGAATCAGTGAGTGAGTGACGAGGGCTTTTATGATATATATAATTCAATAACTATACCCTCATCTATATTCTTTATCAATCCTGTATACTCTTCCACCTATTCATTCACCTGTTCATTCTCTTTCATCTCTAACCATCTATTTATCCATCTATCAACTTACCTACACGCGTACAGGTGAAAGCTTCCCTTCTCTTCAACTTCCGCGTGTTCCGAGGTGAACCGATGCTCGTGTTTACAAGCAAGGAGAATCTTTCATTTTATTGGCTGAAAGTTAAAAAGTTCTTCAGGCTGCCTAGCCAGAAGTGCACGGAGGTCGAGTCACGAGACGACCCGCTGGGAGCTCACCTATTCGACCAGCTGTTACCTGTAGTGATTTTATTCTTACAAGCTGCATTTCCATAATAAATTAATCAGCTATCTATTTTGCTATCTATTTCATCGCCTATGTTTCATGTCATCATCATCATAATCATTACTATCATTGCTAGAACCTTCATCGCATCGGTCAAGATGGCTGACCGGTGTATGACCAATGCTTGCAGGAGTTCACTATGACCGAGATGGAGAACCAGGTGGACGAAGTTCTGTTCAAGATGAACGCACTGACCGGGGACTCCAACCTGCCGCAAAAACCGGTCATCTACTACACGGACTCTGACGTCACCTTCGGCACTAACGAAGACGGGCTTTCCAGTGGACACTCGGATGTGAGTTCTCTTTCTCTCTCTCTCTCTCTCTCTCTCTATGTCTCTCTTTCTTTACAATAAATTACTCCAAAATGAGTCGGATCTTCTTGCCGTGATTTCTTCCGGTTGAACTCGCGGTTCATTTTTGCTAAATTTTGATTCTCCACAGCAGAACAGAAACCGGCATTCCTCCAGGACACCCGTCAACGCTTCCACCAACGACCTTGACCATCACAGGAATATGCTGTTTGTTTGTCTTTTTTACTTTTTCCGGTTTCACCATTGTTTTGTTGGAACTTTCAGTTTTACTTAAAAAAAGAATGCTCTAAAAATAGTAGCTGCATCGTTTGCAATTTTGGATATTTGGCAGCAGATCACTAATGAATTAATAATGGATTTCTGATCTTAGACTAATACTAATTTTAATAATAATAATAACAATAATTAATTATTTACAAATATTTAGTGTTGATAATAATTATGCTGAGTTATTTTTAGGATCAAACTTGAACTACTGGTCATGAAGCAACTTAAGCAGCAAACGGCATCTCTTGAAGATAGACAGCAGCAGCAGCAACATTCTTTGACCCCTGACCCTCAGGTGGAAGCTGCTATTCTCTCTCCGGCCAAATTGTCCACATCCTCACCCCAGCTGTCCGGTACAAGGAAAGGAGAAGACCGATCCGGTTAGACCTATTTTGCTGTTTATTTTTGGATTTTAGCAAGTATTCAATAAATAAATAAATAATCTGATATAAACATTTTTTAGTACTTGTCTTAGTAGGATTTAAAGGTGTTTTTTCTTTTAAAACCAACTCTTGTCCCATTTTCTTCAGTAAATAATTAAGGGGGTCACAGCTGTTGTAAATTATTTTTGCTGATTTTGTATTATCAGCACAGGTTGGTTTAATAAATCATGTGAAATTAGTTATTAATAACTTTTAAGATTTTTTTTCTCTTTTCAATCGCAAAAGTTGAATCGAGACTGGCAGCAAAGCGAACTCGGAGCATCAACGTCAAGAAAGTCGGCAGACCTCCGCTTCCGAGAAACGGTTCCTCGCTGTCCTGCGGAAAAGGAAGCTCCTTAGTTTCCGACGTCATCATCTCTCTCTCTCCAGCCGAAACTTCTGGCTCATCTCCGAGCTCTGTCGTCGCCACTGCGGTCCAGCCGAATGCTGCGACGGTCGCGTTTGCTAAGTCATTCTCTTCCGCTGGAAGTGCTTCGAGCAGTGGCAACGTTTTGAGTGCCGGCATGCATCGTTTCGGAACGTCCAGGTTCCCTCCGCTGCATCTGTATCGTCCGTCCGTGGCAGAGGTCGGACTGCGGAGGTCACGAAGCGTCAGATGTCGCCGACTAGAAACCATGGTCGAAGAGATCGACGATCGGGATGGTTCGTCCTTGACCAGAAGAGGCAAATCGGCCGATGCCAACGTTTCCGGCGCTGTCGGAGGTTCGAAAATTGGCGAGAAGCTGGCGTCTTACGATTTCAGAGGTATTATTAATGTTGACTTTAGATCTGATGGTAGGCGTGCCACTGAAACTGCTGGTAGAAGAAGGACTTTTAATGGAGCAGCCAGCAGTAATTGCCATAGCAGTAGAAGCTCGAGCAATGTAGAAAAACCTAAAGTGTTCGAAGCCAGAAGTCAGATACCTTGTACCTGCTTGGGAGAGTCTTGTAGAGGCGAGGCTGCAATTAGAATCGCCAACAATTCGACAAGAGAAGAATCGATGCAACTCCACAGAGCCGCTGTTCATGAAACTGCGGGTGCGGAATCGAAAGAAAAATTTGATTTTAAAGCAGCATCATCAGCCCCGTCTCATCGGCGGATCAACGACGTTTCAAAGGCGTCCGATGCCGACGCGTCGAAGCCTCCGATCGCGAACGATTCGACCGCCCAAGAAGGTAGAAAACAGGTCCGGGAGTTGTCTTCCGAGAAGAGGAGAAGTAGAAAGGACGGCGACAAGCTGCCTTCATCGTCGTCTTCCGTGGCTGCAAGTCAGAGCGGTGCTGGAGAAAGAAGAAGAACATCGGAAGGGTCGCGATACAAACGGACGAAAAGCCTGAAGGTCATTGATGACCTAGATTTGTAGAGTTTTATTGGATTTCTGTGACATGAATTTTTTTTCTTTTATTGTTATTGTTGTTCATCTTGTTTTTGTTTTTAGTGTTTAAATTTTCATTAGTTATTGAAGCTAGTTTTTGTATTTCCAATTACTGAAAACAAAAAGGTTAAAATCAAAAGTTGGTTGTATACGATCGACCAATATAGCCTACCTTTTATGAGATATTATTGGATGGGACTGTTCGCCAACGGGGATTGTTGGGGATTTTTATTAAGATTTTCTTGACATCTGCGACCAAATAAAATGCAAACAATTTTTTTCCTTCAAGTTTTTCGTATTATTATTTGAATTTGGTTAAATATGTATAATAGCTCTATTATTTTTTGTAATTAAATATTATTGTATTACTAACATCTGAAACTGTTATGATACTTATGATAACCTACTTCATGAATATCTTGAAGTTCTTTCTAAATCTATTCTGCTAATGTTATATCTAACAACAATGCACTTACATTGATAATAATCTGTACATGATTGAAGATTTTTTTTAATAAATTTAGATAAAATTGAACTAAAAATTTGCAAGACCAAACATTTCTAAATAATATTTTTCAAAGCAGCTCTTGCAATGCAAATATTTGTCCATCTTAAAAGGGATCTGATACTTTCGTGCGGCAAATTTTTTGTTGCTTTCTTTTCGTAGTTGTTTTATTATTTTCAATGTAATTAAGTTTATTCGTTTTTGTTTTAAAAAAATGACGCATTTCTAGTCAGTATTTTATATGATAATTTCTTATGCTTTCGAAAACTTCGATAAGTTTGTTTAAAATTAATTTATTCATCGTATTTTGAGATCACATACATGTTTTGCTGATTCTGACTTATGATGTTGTCATTTATATTATTATTATTTACATTCTATAGCACGGCTTATTCAAACTTTGTAACTAAAAGTTAATTTCTATACCATCTTTTCGCGCCTTTTTCGTTCACGTCACAGTGACGTCAATAGATGTTGCCAAATAGTTGTTTTCATGGTTAATTGTTAAATTTTTGAATTTAAAAAGATGAATTGGAAAACAATTACTTTCGTCGGTTTATTAATAGCGACGGAAATATCTGGTTCATTGTTGGCGGATAGCGTCTCGAAACCATCCGAGTTAAAGAGAAGACATTTGCATTCTCAAGCTAAAAGCTCAGACGCCGAAAGTCTGTTGTCTGCGGGAAAATCTTCGGATATATTCGCGCAAGTAAAAGTAGAGACTGCTACTTACAATGGGAAAAAAGGTTACTTTGGCGACGTCGCTCAGCTTGGGGACATCAGAGAGCAGATCAAAAGAGTGCGCAGGCATGAGTCGGTTTGGAGACATAGAAAAATAAGGGATATGAAAACTTCAAACGAGCCGCCTCGTCATTATCTTGAACACGCGAGGAAATCTATGGTGAGGAATTCGTCTGTCGGCGTCAAACGGAGGGCTGCTGCGAAGACGAAACAAGAAAAAACGTTTTTCTGTAAACTCCGTCGAAAGCGAAAGCACTCGAAGAACAGAATTTCGAAAAAGAAACAGAGTGGCATCATCAGGAGATTCAGAAAGAGAATGGTCATTCCGAGAGAACAGGCTTCTAAAACATCAAAGAGTGGAGTTTTAACGCTTGGCAAAACTGCTACAAAATTGTTAGACAAGAGACATTTTGCCAGGTGGCTATCCGCGAAACATGGCAAGAGTCACAAAGAGAATTCTATCGAAGGGCTGCATAGAGGCGTTGCACACTCCCATGGTTTCAAGCATCCGTTTGTGCGACGGAAAAGATGGAGCCAAGCGGATGAGGCTCAGGCATCGGATCAAAAAATTTCCAACTTCAAAAGCCAAGAGCGCCAATTTGAAAACGCTTTCTCGAATGTGATCACGGACTACGGCAGAGAAAAAGTTGCTCACGTTATGGAAAACAAGCAGTTCGATTTCAATTCATTTAACGACAAGAGGTTCTGGGAGGACTATGTCAAGTTTGGCTTGTTAACTTTTTATTGCAATTCTGTCTAGAATGTTTACCCACTGAGAGAGGACAGGAACGTCATTAAAAGGGCAGTGAACGGTTGCACCGTTACTTTGAGAGAGGGAGAGAGAGAGAGAGAGAGAGAGAGAGAGAGAGAGAGAGAGAGAGAGAGAGAGAGAGAGAGAGAGAGAGAGAAAGAGAGAGAAAGAGAAAGAGAAAGCGAGAGAATAAAGGATATTCTTTCTCGCGGGTCGGCCCTGTTAACCCACGTTGGTTGCCAAATAAACTACTGAACGCCACGCACTGATTAACTCTGATGTTACATGAACTTATAATTTTTTTTATTGCTATTCCTACCTTCTTCCACGTCGATTTTCTAAACTTATTTTTAGAATTAATACCGACTGCTTTCCGACAGGTTTTTCGATCTCAACAAAACTTTCGAGCTGGACGACATCTCCAAGCAGCAGAACAAAACTATAGATCTGTACGAAGATCTGAGCAACAGGGAACAAATAAAGGCAACGAAAGAGCTCAACAACTACGCCAACGACTTGGGACTCCTCGAGAAGCGAAGTCTAACGAAAAATTTCAACGGGAGACCGCAACGGAACCGAAAAACGCGCAGCAACTGGTCTGACTTTGTAGAAGATTTTCTAGGCGGATTTGCACCTTCTGCGGTTAGGACGATGTCCTTGTCAAGAGGGTGATTGGTTTTTGATTAATACAACTAAGGGGCTTAAGTATTAAGTATACAACCGTAAGGAGATCCAAGACATAATCAATTATCTCGATTATTTTCGATGCGTGTGTGCAAGAGTTTTCTAAACTCAGAATTGGGGTTCAACTAGCTTTTTATTATCAGTGTACTATTATATAACTTGTAAAAACTGGCCAAGTGGCGCTTTTATGTGTTTTTTTTTGGTAGAGAGGCAGTCTCATTATTTCTAAGACAGCAATAATTCTTCATCTTGAGGTATTTCAGTATTTCATAAAAGTATTGATTGAGTCAAATGAAATGTTTTCTTAAGTCTGTTTTATTGTCAAAAACGTCAGAAAACTACTTTAGATCAGGTGTAGACAACATGAAAACTTTTTTTGTAAAAGATTAATGCATCAATTTCTTGGTTTTTAAAATAAGGCATTTAATCTGTGCTTTGTTGATCAACTTATTAAATAAGTTTTTAAGTGACATAAGGTAAGAAAAAAATCTTCATTTTTTAATTTTAATTTGTTCTTTCTATAAGAAAAATTCAACATAATTATGGTGCCACTTTTACTGAGTTCAGAGAGGAACAAAAGGCTATTACACAAACTATGTTCATAAATATACTTGATTTAATTACTTTGAATTATTGTAAAACATTGACACCAATTTTTAAAATATGGTTTCAATTAATTTTTTGAGACTTTTCAAAAACAGTTCTTTTACCCCCATAACCCCCTTGGATGGGTACGCCACTAACCGAGTTTCAGCTAAACACAATTACCTCTAAAATCATAAAATCACTAACATCAATGAATATTTTCATTGGAATTCTTTTTTTCTTCTAACCATTCAGCTGAAACGGAAAAAGAAATCCAACGAACCGTCGTACTCGAAACACGGCGACGATGACAAAACCTCGACGAATCCCACGTTGCCGGAGAATCGTCCGGACGAAAGCAAACTCCTGGAGAAAGCATTAAATGACTTCGGTCGTAAGTTCGTGAACAAAAACGAGGAAGATCTCTTGTATATCATTCAAGGATCAGGTTCAAAAACTCCGATTCTCAAGAAAGTTGAACATCAGCCATTGACAAGTCCTACTAGACTTCATAACGGAGAAAGTGCTACCTTTGCTACAAGAAGAACAGGACAGCCAAACAGGGACTCTAATTCCCACAAAGACACAAGGAACCTGGATGCAAGCTTCAGTGAATTCCTCAAGGACGTTTTTGGAATCCCAAAAGAATTTTCATAATCACATTTGATGCAAGATCAAGAAAACATTCAAAAAAATCAGTGAGATTTTTTAAACACGTTCTACTTATAAACTAATAAAAATCATCTGACCTTGACATCAACCTAAAATAAACATTAAAGAGCTTCCACTGTCTTTCATGCCTCTTTTCAAAAGTGATTGACATCGGTCGTGATTTGTAAATTTCCTGTTGTTTTATATTCATATACACAGGCAAGAAAATTAGTATGTACTATGAGAACCTCTTATTAACTGTGGTGGGATCAATAACCCTAAAATAATAATAGTAATAATAAATTCTAATTTGAAAAAGAATAATTAAACCAAAAACTTAATCTAAGATGACAAAAGCATTATCTTTTATTCAACAAAAACTATTAAACTTCACAAAAAGAGATTGTAGATCTTTTAATTAAGCAAGCAAGACCCGAGAACATGTAAATAAAAAAGCCTCCCGCCAACCCCTGGAACCCTCATCTCGTCTCTTGGGCCACAAGAACCGAGGTGGTGGCGCTGCCCTTGGCCGCCTCGGGGTTGCTGGAAAAGGCTGCCCTTGTTTCGCCACCTTCTTCTTCTATGACTATGTTGTGCTTCGTTTTGTACTCTACCAGCTCCTTGCCTTGAGTCTCTAGCTGTTTCTTGAAGTTTGATTGGATGTTGGCGATCTGGTTACGATAGAAAAACGCTTTGAATATTAAAAACAATTATTCTGTGCAGCACGGGAAAACTTTTTAATTTGAATCGATTTGAAAAAATTATTAATGACACTTGAAAACAACTGATAAAAAATTAAAATGTTTAAAGTAAAGATACAAACAAAAATCAGCTTCAAGGAATATCAGTTAATTTGAGAGCATAGGTGAAATTATTCATTATTAATGAAAAATCAAGAATCACATTAATCTGAACTCCGGCTTGAACCGGCACTTTCGGAGAAGTTCAACACAAGGAAAACATTTTATGTTACCTCATCATAAAAAGTGGGCAATAATTTACTTTGACGGGTTGAGGTGGTTAGGGAAAGGTTCGTAACATGACAACTGTAGGCCATATCCATTAAAGTAAAGGATTACCAAAATGTGACATTTCAAAAAACAAATTGTTATAATTCAGCACGTAGAAGTGAACCTGTTCGAGATTGTGAGTCAGCATCGGCAGAACCTCTTGAACAGTTTTCTCAACGAGAACGCCACCAATCAGCCTGAAGCACTTTCGAGTCGGTTCTACAGTCTTCAGAGTCTCTATCACCAATCTAATATTGTAAATCAACCATTCAATTTTATTATAACTTTTTTCATTATTTGTTATCTTTATTGTAAACAAAAAATTGATAATATGCTATTACATAAGCTTTCAGTGGTATAAAAAAAATTTGAGTTTATTTGAATATTTTGACACCATGATCGAACATATATCACAACTATTTACGTGAATAAATCTTTAACAAAAAAAATCATTTGATCAAAGCATTATGTGATCATGATTATCATAAGCCTTACATTTAGATTTTTGATTTGATTTACTTTATCTTTATCACAATCTAAATTTTTTATAAGACGAGTTTCATCTTTTAATAATCTGAACCATCAAGTAATTTACTCGTGTTCTTTTCGTTCTACATCAAACTCAGCCAGCTTTGTGACAGTTGCTCTCTGTTTCTGTCGCATTTCGCAAAATTTCTGAACGATCGCCTTCTCCTCTTTCTTTGATTGCAAACTCGACGAAGCTCCTTTGCTGCTGTCTCCTGATTCAGCCATCTTAATGCTTCAAAAAAATTTCTGCCGTTAAAACAATAATAAATAAATAAAAAATTCCCCTTAAATTATTAATCAATATAACAACGAACCTGAAGCTTTGAAATCTAGGATGTCTTGTTGTTTTCCGCAGACGCCTCAATTAACGCTCACTAAAAAGTTCGTTTACCCTAGTCACCGAGACTTAAAAATACAAGACTTTTTTACATTTATATTTTTACTTGAAAATTAGTATTTTAAAATTTTTGAATTTTAAAATAATTTTTAATAATTATGTTTGTTTGCCTGTCTGTAACTCGACATAATTTGGATCCACTCAGGGACAGAGCCAGGGAGATGGGGAGATGGGAGGTGCATCTCCCCAACTGAAGTATAAACACAAACTTTTTGAGCAGAATATCTGGTTTTTTAAATAAACGTAGTTGAAAGTTAAATTGTAGAAAAAATACCTACCACTACCCCTCAGTCATCATGCAGCTTTTGTTAAAGAAAGTCTTTGAAAAACTTTTGGAAAAATACCTACGTACAACTACCTCCCTCCGGTCATCAGCTTTTTTTTTTTAGAAAAAAAGTATCTGCATTCCCTGACCAGAATTTCTGGACCTGCCACTGAATCTACTGCACGGGTTTTAATGAAATTTGGCATAGGCAAACTTACGCTTACCTACTCAGTGTTTTACACTGATATAAAAAATAAAATTGTTTGTTAGATTTAAAAACTTGTTTTTCGTCTTTATAGTGCCTGTCGTCCGACGCGCTTTTATGCTAGTCTATTATAATTCCAAATTAACTATTTGGGATCCAAAATCCAGTCGTCTGCTACTGAAAAATTAAGAAGTACAATTTTCAAATTAAACTTGTTTAACAAAATTATAAGCAATTATTCTTAAATAAAATTTGATGACACCAGAAATGTTTCAACTTTTTCCAGAGAACAATAAGCACGTTTTATATATATCTAGTCCAACTTAATCTATTAAAAACTAATTAATAAAACGCTTCAACAAAATCAATAAATTCCTGCATTTGATGATTTTTAGCTGTTTTATCTACTTTTTTCAGAAGATACAACATGCAAATTTAGACAGATGAGTATTTTCAAGATGCTTGCCTTACACTTCTACTCCTGAAACCTTAGCCACAGGCTCAGGTAAGCTTGTTATTGGTAGCTCCTCTACTTTGTCTACCGCAGCCCATTTTGCAATACTTTCTTTCTGACCAGTCTGAAGGCCGATGCTTGTCTCGGGGGATAAGTCATCCGGTCTGTCTTGTTTTAGGAATTTCGCTTTCGCCTCCCATCTGTAAGTCCTAAGACGTTCTTGTTTGCGTATTTCGTATCTGGAATAAGAAAGAGAAAGTAAATATGTAGCAGCTGATATTTCAACACTTCTCTGAAAAATTGATTTGCGTAGATGGCTTTAACAGTTTTTCTAAGTAATTCTGACTACTCATACAAATATTTAACTGATTATATGCGTCTGCTAAGTATATATACTGCTCTACACTGTACTGGAACAGTACCTTTTGGTGCTTGGTGAATAATACACCGACGGTGGCAGAACATCGGGACTGCTCGGAGGAATATATAGAGACGGGTCTGAACTGCCAACGTCTACATTGAACTTGAAGATCTTTTCGTCTTCTGACACATAGCTGCTTTCTTGCAATCCGTAGCTTAAATAATAAGAAAATGCAAGTGGTAAATAATCAATAGATGCATTCTTATCAAATTGAAAAAAATATTTATATAAGTTATTTTTTTTTATCTAAACCTCGTATCATTGATAAATTCTTCTTCTCCGAGCCAAATTCTTTCCGTTTCGTGGCCAGCCGATCGCTCGACCGGGTGGAAAAACTCATTCCAGTCCAGTGAGATGACAGGCCTGTAATGACTGGACGGGTCGCTCCAGGAGGGCCAGTTGAGCGGAAGTCCCTTGTCGGTCATGCTCAGACACGTCGGACTGACGAACTGAACGTTGTGCATGAGGTTGTAGATGGCGTTCGGAGACGTGAAGAAAGTAGTCTGAGTCGAGGTGTCAACTGAAGCGATGGCATTTTCTTCCCACACGTCAACTTCGCACGGTTCTGGATACTTGTTGACGAGATCGCTCGGCTGGGAGTAGAACTTGAGCAGAGCACAGAGGTTCGCAACGTCGGGATTTCTTTCTTTCTGCGACACGACGTTCGATCTATCCGCGCTCGGAACTTCTTTGACTTCTATGATTATAGGCACTGGTCCTGTGGCCTTACCTTTACTATCAGTTTCCCGGCTGTTTGTTTTGCTAAGAGATTGTGCGTCTGGAGTCTTATCCAGCGAGTGGACTTCGCCTGATTTGTTTTTGTCGCACTTGAAATTGATATGAGACACTATGTGGGGATTGGCCCTGCAGAAGTTTTCAAAGGGAGAAAGTTCCGGGTCGTAGATCGACCTTTCGCCATTAGCTAGCCACGCCAGTTTTGAAATGCTAACTGGATGGCCACCGAGGTGGACTAACATCCTGGGTGGCTTAAAGCAAGGCTTTTTCTTTTTGCTACCTGCACGATCGCAAAAGTTTACAGATATATACCTATATAGTAATCCTCCCATCAGCTGTCATGATTTTATCTTAATTTAAAGACACGATTACAATCTACCTTTTCTACCGTTGGCTTGTTGCATGGCTTCGGATATGTTGAAATTCACCCATTCTTGAATCAGCTGAGAACCTCTTGGCTCTCCTAAAAGTTATAAACTAGTACTAGTCGTGAACTATTGCAAACTATAATTTTGGCTACTATTTGATTGTTTAAAGTTTTAAAGATTATTTTTTTCCCACGTAAAACTGCGGCAATAATAATATTTCCTGGGCTTATATGTATAAATGTATAGGTACCCTTCTGCTAATTCACTGACTTTAAAAATCTAATGTTTTATATGTAGGTATCATGATTATATGTATACACATTAGATAATTCCGTGTCATTTCTGCAAGATCCAAACCTGGATAAAGAAGGAGGGGAAAAGAAAAAAATATTTAATTGGTTCGCTACAGGAAGTTCTTCGATATTTTCTTCGTACTGTTTTTGTGTTTTAAAAGAACTATAAAGGACTAAAACTATTATTAAAAAATACACATACGATATCAGCTCACGATTATAATACGCGTCCATCAGCATTTCTACCGTCACCGTTTTGCTCTCTTCAGTCTCAGAAACTT
This sequence comes from Erpobdella octoculata, assembly GCA_963978895.1. Taxonomy (NCBI): domain Eukaryota; kingdom Metazoa; phylum Annelida; class Clitellata; order Hirudinida; family Erpobdellidae; genus Erpobdella; species Erpobdella octoculata. The sequence continues at coordinate 24,778,163 of OZ022246.1, forward strand.
TCTTTTTCGTCCTGCTCTTCGGCGCGTTGGAATCGTCTCGCCCAGCTGCTTCGCATCTCAGAATCTGATCCTCGTTGAGTATCCGTCGATTCAGACGACTCTCGAGTTTCTTGGCGATGAAGGTCACTACGTTCAACGGCCTGTGGTCCAAGCACATCTCGTATATGCTGTACAGCTGGTCTCTGAAGCCAGGAGGTAAGACTACTTCTTTGCTGCCCTTCCGCGGAGTAACTCCTTCTTCTCCTTTATTGCCTCTGCAAAGCGATACTAATATGAAAATATGAGATAAGGCCTAAAATGAAGCTAATATAAGAAGTATAAGGATTTGAACGAGATCCGATGATAGTAAAAGTCAAGCAACCTGCTTGGGTCTAGTCTAGCTAGGTAGTTAAACATTAATTCTGGCTAATTTAAATAACAAACGGACACTGTGTAACTTTAACCGGAATTTTTCACATTGTCAAGTTTCTGACAGTCGACATGAGTAGCGCATTGAAAAAACAAAATAAAAGAGGCATATGGTGCCATTGCCATCAGGATAATTTACCTCTCTAGGGCTAGTAACTTTTCTATACAGCTCATTTTTGTCTGGAGGACTTCGCAATGTAGAATCTTACAATCATAATAAATAAAATATAATAATTTAATGCGTTCCTTCGAAATAGTTTTAGAATAACACACTGACGTCACGAACAAACGCAGTGATGTGCTTGTTATTTGAATGGCTAGGAAAATTAGGGTGACCAAAACAAGATGCTCATTGCCCATAGAAAAAGAAGCTTAATTTTGTTTATGATTTTTTTCCTGCGTATAACTTCCAGCTGTAGGCGATTAAAAAAAACGCGTAAAAAACGATAAAAACAAACTAAACAAGATGCTTCCGAACCATTTACCTACGCGAAGTTTGAATTCTATCCTACCTTCATTTTCTGTTTAATTAATTGACCACCACTCAGTGGGTGCTGATTGAGGTCTAATATGCTGCCTAATTCATCTTTATTAAAATAACTACAACCCAGAAGAGTTTTCTTGCCGATCACTCTCGTCCATGTACCTGGTCAACTAGAGTACTGCACGGACCAAACCTTGATTTTAGTGCTTTCAAACGGACTGGGCCCATATTTGTGTCAAATATAGTGATTTTAGGCCTTATAAATACTGGCTGGGTCGCAAAAAACTACCTACCTAGAGAATACTCCACAGCAACAGTCAAAGGCTTCAGGAAAAGACTCAAGACGCATCTGTTCTATTGGCCTTGAAGCCCTTTAGGACTTACGCCACTTTAAATTTGTCAAACCATAATAATAATGCTTTTTTAGAGCAGAGCAGGTGAAGTTACACACTGATGCAAATAATAATCGTCCATAAATTCCCTGTTCGCTTATTCGTTTCCAGCTTTAAATTGACAACCAGTTTTTTTTTAAATTAAATTCAAAGTCTATATTAAAAACTGAAACAACTTGATAAAATATTTAAGTTTATTTAATTTATGCTAATATTATAATAATAATAATATAAAGTACTTTTATTAACAAAACATAAAAAAAAGATAAAAAATTGTTTTTCGTTTCCACAGACATAAAAAATATACGCAACAAACACACTGACAAACAAACAAACAACATCCAAAACAAGAATTCCTTCGTGGCCTCAATGTAGAAAAACTCATGAGCTGTTTGCTCTTTCCAGCATGATACAAAGAAGAATAACGAACATAACAGACACTGTATATAAATACTTATAATAACACACGCGAACGCATAAAAGTTCCTGTTGGACTATTAGAGCCTGGATTCTGTAAAAAAAAAACAATAAAACTAAATTAAATAACAAGATTCAAAGTTATTACTAAAGTGTTTTCATTACAACACTCAACGTAAAATGTCAGCCATTTTTGAAAATCTACGTATTGTCCGGGAAGAAAAAGTGCAGTGAAATAAAATGAATTAATAAAAGGTTTGAATTAAATGAATGACAATAAATCACCTCACCTAATCCAACATTAACAAATGATTGAACAGAGCTGGCAGCCTACCATCATCATCATCATCACTAACTTAGTCTTCTTCTTTAATGTTTTCATCATCCCTGCAAAGTATCATAGAATAATTTACATGAAAAAAAATACAAATTTATGTAATACAATTTTAAAAACCTCAACGTAAACTTATGCACATTGTGTACAATACGTGTCTCATTCAGTTGCAAACATTACTATGAATAAACAGACATATTACATATGGCTGCGTTATCTAAATACATAATTTCCTATGTCTGTGTGTATGTCAGCAATTTCGCATAACGCGGCGACCAGCAATTAATAAAATTAGTGCGCGCCGGCATGTAATAAAAGTTATTAAAAAATTGTACAATGCGTAAAATAAATTAATTATGTATTATGGGATTTTTAAAAAAATTCATCATTTTTGACTGAGCTATTTCTAGTTAATAATAGCATTAAAACCCGCTCACATGTTGTCGAAATCATCTTTCTCCCCCTCTCCATCATCATCACCACCACCACCAGCACCATCTCGCTCCTCCTCTTTTCCTTCTTGGTAATCTTCTCCTCCGTTGCAGCTCAAACTCTCCATGACGATCTCGCTCTCATCGTTTACGTCGAGGTCAGTCTTGCACCTGATGTCCGAAGCTTGCTTCGCCTTCCTCCGGATGAGCCTGCTGTTGTTGGCTCTGTACGTAACGTCATCATCATCGTCGTCATCGTAATCTTCTTCCGGCTCTTCTTCTTCTTCCTCCTCTTCCTCGTCCGCCACCTCTTCTTTGTAGGAAAGCTGCCTGGCCTTGGCCGGTCGGCCGATGCGGCGCGGGGTCGACGACGCCCCCCTCGTTGCAGAACTTGCTGTCACTGGAATGTAATCACCGTCGGAGTCCTGATACAAAAGAATACTCCGGCTTGAGACGGTTCGACAAAACAGGGTACTTTTTAATAGACAGAAAGCAGAAAAATTAAATTCGAATGTCTATGCTAGCTTGATGTCAATAATGCTTTTTTGAGATTCTCATATTATTACAATGCAAAGGCAATCACGAGATTATAAAAACACTGTATCTCTGCATTTTTTCCCGTGTATAGAAACTAATAAAAACAGCCAGATGAGATTATATATTTTTCATCAAGAACACTGCAGAATCAGGCCTCTAAAACTCGTCAAATTAAAATGAAATACAAGGCTGCTGCTTGTCCAATGAGATTTAAACATTTTGTTATTACCACTGTGCCACCAGTACGCCCAGCAGATTGGACAAGTTATATAAACTCGAGTTGAGTAAAACTGCGTTTTTATTTGAGCAACCGACAAAAACAGACTCGTCTTAAAAGCACGTATTTTCAACCGACAGCCTCCTTAAAACTTACATTACTGACGAGGCTGACATTCTTTCGTGGTCTACCCCTCTTTTTTTTGGCAGGACCGGAAGAAGTCTGGAGCGGCGTCTTGCCTCCGGATTTCGGGGTGGCTGCGTACCTCGGCTTTTTGGCGTAGCGAGGAGTTTCTTCCGCATCTTCTTCTTCTTCTTCATCGTCGTTTTGTGCTTCCATTCTTAAAAGCTATATGAAACAGATTTTGATCATATATTTACTAAAATTCATCAAGAAATTAAATAGATTTTGATATATCTTCGATAAAGTTTATTACTCAGATATCTGCTCTGAATAGAATTATCCTAAAAATGCATTGCTATAACCAGTAATCATGAGCCATACGAATCTAGACATCTTATCTGAACTTTTCACATTCATTAAAATTTGCAACTAACCAGCAAAATAGCAAAGCTCTCACAAGCAAAATATTCACAATTCAACTATTCACCAAACCAATTCCTCATTTTTATCTTAATTATAAAATTATAATCACCACCACAAACTAAATCATAATAATCACTGCCATTAATCCCGTCCGTCCCCCGTACGATCACAGACCTCGACATCTTCTCCAGACTGGTTCAAATGTCCGTTCTGACTCAGGCTTCCCCTGGTCGTGCGCCTCCTGGTTATTATTGCCATCTCTCTAATTTCCTCATCATCATCTTCGCCGTCGTCTCCGTGAAGCCTGTTTATATGGTTTTCCAGACAGCCGGAGTTGGCAAACGCTCGCTTGCAGTGGGGGCAGACGTGAATCTTCGCACGCTGCTTCAGCGTCAGTTCCGGGTACGCTTCGCTCAGATCATCGTCTTGGTGGGAGGTGGCGTAGTGCTTGCGCAGGAGGGTTTTCTGGCGGAAAGCTTGTTGACACAGTTCGCACTTGTAAGGACGTTCACCTGCAAGTGAAATAAAATTTTTGTAGCGGTTAACAACAAGTTTTATGAAATTGAAATAAACCATGAGTATTACAAACGAAGTGTCGCTTGTTATTTGAATATTAATATTTTAATGTAACTTCGGCGAAACAGATCTCAACAAAAAACATTCTTTTGATTGCGAGCTCGAATGAAAAAGCTAACAGTAAAAGCGACGGAAAATTTGGCACAATCCATGACTGCTTATCTGCCCGCACGGATTTATCAACTTCAGCATGTCTAAAATTCTATGGGACTTCTCTGAGAAAATTGTATGTAGCTCAGCTAGCATTTGTCAAATATTTAGATATTTTATTTAAACAGCTTAAAAATTTTTTTACAAAAATATCCAATACGAAAAAGATATTGAAAATTGTTCCACTTGCAAATAATGACATCTGGTCATTTATCATTTGGAAAATCTTATTTTATCAACCTGTGTGAGTCATAATGTGATGCTCCAGGTGACGCTGAACACTGGCAGTGTACGGGCAGAGCTCGCACTTGAAACACTTCTGACCGTCGTGTGTGCGGGAGTGGATTCTGAAAAGAAAAGGAAAAAATTTCATTAAACATTTAAACGTAATTTAAAAAAAAATTACCTGATTTTAAATTAAAAAAAAAAAATCAGAACGAAAGAAATAAATACCTGAAGGTGTAACGATCCGGAAAATTTTTGCCGCATTTGCGGCACAGCAGGGGTTCGTCGCTGGTGTGGATGCGCAGGACGTGGTTCCGCAGGTCGGTCTTCCTGGTGCACGTCGACGGGCACAGCTCGCACTTGAATATCGGCCGCTCGCCCGTATGGATCAGCCTGTGGGACTTGAGACTGTTGCTCTGAGTGAAGCGCATCTCGCAGATGTCGCACTTGTAAGGTCGTTCGCCGGTGTGGACGCGAAGGTGGCGCTTGAGCTTGAACGTGTCCGGACTGGCGTACGTGCAGTGGGGGCACTTGTACGGGCGCTCCCCGGTGTGAGATCGTATGTGCCGTCGCAGCTTGCTCAGCTCCACGCTGGCATAGTTGCACATTTTACATCTGGAAATTTAAAAAAAAAAATTTTTTTTGTTTCAGATGAGTTTTAATAAATAATTCATATAAAAAGATATATCATATAAATAACCTAATCGGCTATCCTAAGTTATTCTAAAGTAGAAATATTTTAATGACTTCATTATAAGCACTACAATCATCACATCCACCTGTTTTAAAAATTTAAAGACTAACCTGTGCGGCTTTTCATAGGTATGCTTGTATCTCACGTGTCGGACAAGCTCACCAGCAGAAGTGAAACACGCATCGCACTCTTTGCACTTGTTGGGACGCAATCCCTTGTGCGTGTTCGTGTGGTTGGTGAGAGCCAGGCGCGACTTGAACGCCAGGGAGCAGTACTCGCACTTGAACGGGCGTTCGTTAGAGTGGGACTTCAGGTGTTTTGCCATCTGGAAACGCTTGGTGCTCGAGTAATTGCAATAATAGCATTTGAACGTATTGCCTTCCGACTTGAGTTTTTTGGAAGGGGGCTCTTCTTCTTCTTCATCTTCTTTTAAGACATTTTCCTCTTCTTCCTCCTCTTCCTCGGGTTCTGCTTCTCCTCCCTCTGCATGGCCATCAAAGTCAAAGATCGAAAGTTCATTTTGATTGTCTTTTTTGTACCCATTGTCTTTTTCCTCCAGCTTTAAGGACTCTTCCAATGGCTGCGGAGGTGACAGTATGAGCATGTACTTCACTTGTCCCTCTTGGGTCGGAAGCACGGAGACAGTCGAGTAAACCTTACGGACTCGATCCCCATTTTGTCCCCCGTTGTCATGGTTGATGTTTTGCGTTTCGATAAGACTGATGTCGTTCTCATGATCGTTGCTACCGTCTGCTTTTGCAGGCTTTTCCATGGCATCATCTCCGTAAATGTCATCTCCGTTCGATAGAATGGTGTTTGTTCTATAAAGATATTCAGATGTTTGACCTGCTGCATTGGCGGCAGATGGCAAATCTTCTGGTGCAACTTCTCTGTTGAAGTTTACTAAATAGCTTTCTATGTCTGATAGCTGGTTGCCGTCTTGTTCCTCCATTCCCGTTCGTTAGGTCAGTTTGTACTTAGATCTAGGACTAGGAGTCCAGGTTGTTAGGAGCAAATTAAAAAACAGTTACTGAGATTATGGATTACTACAAAAAACTATTGTCTAAAAAAGCTTCGTACTGCTGAACGACTAACAATTTGACAATTAACAAGTTTGTTGGAAGGAAACACTGATATAACAAGTAAATTAAAAACGAATTTTTAAAACCAATGCTCTTATATGTAATTAAGACACAAATTTTGCAATCAATTTTTTCTTATATTACTCTTTTATTTTATATTAAAGTCTGGCCTGGCGTAATATGGTTCGAAGAGCATTGCGATTTCCATTAAGCTCATAAACAAAAATTTTGCAATCAATTTTTTCTTATATTACTCTTTTATTTTATATTAAAGTCGCAATATACAACAAATAAATATAATAAACATATATATATATATATATATATATATATATATATATAAAATCCTCAAGAAAATTAACTAAATTAATTGACTTATTGTAAAACTAATAATTGAATATTGCATTGTCTTCTATCTTGAGCATGTATGCAAAATTTGAAAAAAATCTATCATCAGGAAGTGACTCAAAAATTGATTGCAAGATTTGAAACAGAGAAACAGACAGAGAAACAGAGCCGACGAGTTAATAAAAGCATTGGTAAAAAAAATGAGTCCGAAACAATGATAATAATAACAATTGGACACGATTAGTCAAAACAGCCGCCGGAATAATCCAAGCGACCGAAACCGAGAAGACGAACCTATTTTAATTTATTTAGTCTCCGCTGGGGGGCAGGCGATCGATTTTAACAAAAAACCATTTGCGTCAGATGGCGGTAGCGGAAGCGCTTGGCAGATAATCATCATAACACTAGCACTAGCACGCAATATTTTAGTAAGTAAGTTTATCCGCTGATTACATATACACAGACCTTTTTATTTTTTGTAATAAATTAAATTGTACTTTAAAACAATAATCTAATAACAATGTTTTTATATAAGCTAAAAAAACTCGTTGAAATTTAGTTAGTCAGAAAAATTGTTTTCTTTTAAATTTGGTAATTAAAATTTTTTTGTATAAGTTAATTATAAATAGAAGTACATTTCTAGGAGTTTGTTATTCTAATAAAATTAATTGTCTGTGTGTTGCCTTCGTATAAATAGAAATTTATTGTATCTCCAGTTTATGTTGTGTGCTGGGGTGTGATTTTGCGTCGTTTGAAAATTAAAGCTATTCAAATCATTTCACATTACGATTTTCTGCTTTACTTGACAATTAGAAACATTCAAAAGTAGACAGAAATTTAGTGTGACTTTACATCGGCGAAAAAACCCGCGCGTCTTCCTTTGCCGGCACTTCAATTAAAAAATTTTATTAAATATTAAATAGAAAATTTGAAAAGATGGCTATGTTTGAGAGTGAAGTAAGTTATGATCGTTAGATTTATTTAAAAAAGATTTGTTTATGATGTGCATTTCTCAGTTGGGCACACTAATTAAACAAACTTAAGCTATGAAATTTTGCTTGTTAAGGCTTAAATTAATTAAATAATTAACGAAAATCTCAGATATATAATAATAGAGACGGCACAATTCTCTCTCTGAGCTGACAGCTCTAAGTAAGAGAAAATGACAATTAGCTTGTCTTATGGTTTTCTTACTGTTATAGTTTTTATTTACAATGCCTTCTTGCTCTGGTTGTTAGTCTGTTCAGCTTGGCTCTGCTGTGCCTTGTGCTGCACATGTATATATAAGGACCAAAAGACTTTGTTAGAATTAATTGTAGCTTAAAATTAGTTTTTTTGCACGTTTTACGCTGTCCATCTTGTACATAGCGTTTTTTCGTCTGTAATTTTTATAGTCGTGTTTAATTAGAGAATTGTTTTATTATTTAAAAATCTTTTTAGAATTTTAAGTTTGCTTAACTGAAACAAATTTTTTTCACAATGTCTGTAAACGGCACACATGTTGACTTGTCGGCGGTAACTGAAATGTTTTATAAATAATAAATAGATATCAATATTGATTAGTGATGAAATTAATGAAATGATATATTTAAATCTTTTTGTGTGCTTAATTAATGAATTTCTGTTAATGAGTCATTAAAATTTACTAATATTAACAGATTTTTATTTATTCATTTTATCTGGAATATTAACAGATTATTACTATTATTATATTTAAAGAAATAAAAAGACATAATCTAACATTTATTTTTTGTGAAAAATTAAAAATATTTTATCATAAAAATTGTCTAAATTTAAGGCGAATAAAATACATATTAATGGTCAATAACGTTGCTTTTACTCATTCGTTTTAAAAAGTAAAGGAACGTAATTTTTATTGAAATGTTTGTCTGGTGATTTTTAAATCGATTTAAAAATGATTAATTTAAAAAAGAAATTAATAATATATAAAGAAATTAATATATAAAGAAATTATAATATATAAAGAAATTATAATATATAAAAAAATAAAATAATTCTGTAAATCTTCAGTACGAGCTTTACCACGAAGTCATTGAGGACGTTATTAAGAATCTAAAAGACGTTTTCTTTGACGAGGGAACCGATGAAAGTGTCCTTCAGGAACTTAAACAGGTTTGTAATTTTTCAGTTTTTATGTTTCTATTTTTTTCTAGTTTAAAAAAAAATTATAAACATTCATTTATGTAGAGTTTACTAGCTGCTCTGATTCAAGGTGCGGCAGTTGTTTGTTAAAATTGTATTTTACGCGCGCTGATTGTTTTAAATATGAATTAGTTAAGAGATTTTCTTCTTGTCGACATGAATTTATGTTTCTAGCTGTACGAGGCTATCATTTTCATTTTGGAAGTGAAACCACGTCAACCATAAAAAGAGTTGTCGGTGACGTATCGTACATTTGTTTTTTTTTAATATAGATATGGAAAGCCAGGTTGGAGCTGAGCAAGGCGGTCGATCCCCCGATAAAAAAACCGACCCCCCTCGTTAGCAACGTGCACAAACCCAAAAACGGTCTCGCGACCCAGCAGCAGCAGCAGCTACTCCACCAATCAGCTACCCAATCGGGGACATCGGCCACCTCAAATCTGATTGGCATTCGATTGCCCGGTCAGCAGAGCGTCGCCAGCAACCCGCTGAATCTTCATCACGGTCAGGCGGCCGTTTCCCTGCAACATGCCAACCAGCAACAAGTGGCGGTTTCCGGCCAAAGGACGGCCAACCCTCCTACTCATCTGCTTAATCAGAGAAACGTTGTGCTCAGCAACAACAACAACAACATGACAGCGCCGGGTCAAATGATCATCGTCCAAGGTTCATCGAACTCTTCTCTCATCGGTCAAAGATTTGTCTTACCTCATCAGCAGACGCAAGGGATCATCGGCGGTCAGAGACTGCTCGGCAACATTCAACTCGTCAACTCGTCGCTGGGGCAACAGCAGATTGCCGGCCGACCGATCGTGGGCCAACAGCAGATTATCAGCCGGCCAATCGCAGTTCAACAAATTGCGGGTCAACAAATTATTGCCAGTCAGCCGATGATGACCCTATACCCGGTCATGGGTCAGCAGGTTCCTCTTCAAAGACTCCAGCATGTGCAAGTCATGTCTCAAGGTTTCTGGGCTTTCTACTTTTTTTCTTTTACAATCTATAAAAACTATTTGTATTTAAAATGGATGAAAAGATAATTTTTCCGAGTCAAACCGGCTTGTTAATATTGTGCTGATTAAGCCCAACGAATGAGCAGAATAACATTTTATTGATTAAAAAAACCTATCGATATTGTTTGTATCTATGTAATTGTTTTTTAGAAAGACTCACATCTACTCTAACATTACATTAACATTTTGTCTTGACCCAGTTAGAAAGATTTTTTTTAAATGACAAACTAATTCAAACCCCCTCCCACCCCTCCCCCCCCCCGCCATCACTTTTTTTATCCTCTCTCTCGCTCTTGACACTCTGCCAGAAAAGGTTAACATCTGACTAAACACTACCAAGGCCATCAGTGCCTGAGTCATATTATATTATTCATTTTTTGTTTTTATTTTTCGTCTGTCTTTCGCTACTGAAATTGAAACTGCCGATCCATGGGGAAAATCTAAAAATCGGTTAAACTGCATCTAAGAGTCGGTTGCTCTACCAGCGCCGTCACGCTCGCTCGCGAGTTTATCCGGTTCTGATGATGATGATAATACCATAATACCGGTTGTTGTTTTTATTTGTCGTGGAAGAATAATACGTATTCAAGCAACTTTGCAGCTGATAATATAAGTTTTCCATCATATAATTATTAGTATTAATAAAAGAAAAAAGAAGTTTTTCATCATTTTTGTTGGATGCTTGTTTCTTTCGGTCTGGCTAATCAAATGGGATTCAGTTTGAACCTGCTAATTGGCAGTGCACTCAGTAACTAGAATGAGTAACAGTACTGGTATTACTGAGTGATCCGATTATTTTATCTTTGGATGATTTCAGTTTACAAGCTTATAGATACAAATTAATCAATATTTTTTGTTTTATAAATATTATTTTATTTATTTGAAAACCTTGACTAACGAGATTAAAACGTATTTGTATTTATGGTAATATTTTGACTATTTTATTTATTTTTTCTTTCAGTTCCGACCAGAGCACAGCTTCAACCGAATCAGTTGGTATGTGGATGCGGTGATCAAATGATGGTGGTGGTGTGTGTATGTGTGTGTGTGATAGTTAAATGGTGGCGAGTGTGTGATGATTTATATGTCATGTTCGTTTAAATAGTGGGGGGGAATACAACTGAAGTAGTATAGGTAAGATTAGCAAGTTTAAGTTTAGAATAGCTTGTGTCTGTTGAGATGTATTGTAAAGGGTGTTTTGTCTGCAGCATAAAGCACTGCTAGGGGCCGTATAATTCAGTATAATGATGGTATAAGAATGTTTCAAATGATATTTATCAGTTATTAATTTTATTAACAATATTGTATTATTATTATTATTATAACTCATTACATATAGCGTTATATCATTTTGTATATATGTTATTTTCAGGAGTAAAATGTCAGTAGCGACGTATTTTTATATTTTAGCTACATATATTGCCTAGATTTATTTGCATATGCATATATTTTTATTAATTAATTAATCAATGTGCATATATGTGTGTGTGTGTGTGTGTGTTTGTTTGCTTTTTCTTCTTGTCACATCTTTTTTTTATTACTTTTAATTAAATCATTCTCTTTTCTAAACTTCCTTCCCATTTTTAACTTTTTTTCTTCTAATTCTCAAACTGTATGCAACGACAGTAAAAAAAAAAAGTGACAAAATGTCTAAAAGTCACACCCCCTTCTCTTCTCTCTCTCTCTCTACACATCCTTTAAATAGAAATTTTTTTTTATTTTCCATCGAGGACGATGTCTCTACTTTAAAAAAAAAAATACTCAAAACTTTACGAGAAAAAATGAATAGCAGAATTAAAAACTTTCTCTTTGACACTAACAATAAATAACTAGGACACGGGGGGTGGTGGTGGTAGGCGGTACATACGGACTGGGAGGTTGCCTCCCCGACTAATGAGCTGACAAACGATGCGCTTTTAAGAAAAAGTTTAAAAGCGGAGTTATTTTTATTTTAATCGTCTTATTTGATTCATTCCTTTGCATCCGTGTAACGTTTTTATTTCTTTTTTAAATTATACAAGTGAATTTTTAAACTCAGTGGATTGTGTTGGAAAAGAAAGAGGTAGTATATGTGATGTATTTAGCTGTTAATTTATGCACGTGGAAACATTGGAAGTGTTAGATGTCAAATTATTAAATTTGGTTATTAATTTATTTAAAACTTATTCCAATTGTTATTCACAAACCTCTCAGATTTGAGATGTATAATAAATTCTCTAACTTCAACTCATCTGCCTCGTGTAATATTTGTAAATATGATATCACTTGGGATTAAAAAAAAAACTGATAAAAAGGATACCCTAAAAGTTATGATTTATATGGATGCAGCTCTGTTTTACGAGCATACCTCATACAACTGAGGTGCTGCAGATGTGTTTTTAATAGCCCCTTTACATGATTTTGCATTTATTAATTTAGGCAGAAATGTCCAAACAGCTTCTTTTTCTTCTTTTCCGTTTATCTCTCGAAAGATTTTCTACCTGGTTTTGTTTTTTAAATATTTATTTCTTCATACTCCCTGTGCGTTTTTCTCCACTTTTCTTAGGTAGTTTGTTGTGTGACTCTTCGACCGTCATCATTAATGTCATCCTTCATCGTCATTAATGTCATCTTTCATTGTCATTAATGTCATCATCTTTCATTGTCATTAATGTCCTCTTATTTCATCGTCATTAATGTCATCTTATTTCATCGCAGTCTACATCATCATCTGTCTCGATCCTAATCCTTGTCATCGTTACTATCTATCATCACATCATTATCATCGTCATCATTATCATCACTGTCACCACTACCTACTACTGTTAAAATGTTGAGATCCAGCCCTTTTGGAATTATACTATCCGTGTCCTCTAGCTTCAGACCACCAGCATTTAAATAAAGAGTAAAAATAAGGATTTTTCTTAAGATCTCTTTTACTTTATAAAGTACTTGGAGAAGGGTTTACGGTAATTTGTTGGCACATAAATCATTACATTATAATTACATTGAGGTATTCTTTTAAGTAATTTTGTTTCTTTCATGTATAAAATTTTATCACTCGTGGTTTGTGTGCGTGTGTACTCCTGTCGTCCGTGTGTGTGTGTGTGTGTGTTGTCTGTGAAAAGATTACAAACTCTGAGAAGAAGGAAAAGATAGCTAATAAAAAGACAAAAATCTCTACTCTTGATTGAGAAAGCAATTACAAATAGTTTTTTTCTTTCTTTGTTTTTATTTATTTTCATCATATAGCTCGAGTCAGTATATTGTTTTGTGTGGCTTACGTCTCTGCAGCTGTACGTTACGCGTAATTGATGTAATCCTGTTTAGTGGACTGACACGGTATTAGGTATTACTAATATTTCTATCTTCAACTCCCTTTTTCCAGTTTCTTTAAATTGTCTCCTGCAATGACAGGAACTACAAGTACTATAGGGATGATGATGACTGCTTGTCTTTATCTCTGTGTGCTCTAACATTATGTAATGCTCTCTTTCTTTAATTATGTTGGAGCTTCAGAAAATTCTTAATCATTACAGCATGTGTAATAGTGTCACTGTGTGTGTGTGTGTGTGTGTATACACAAAGAGAGGATGTGATGTAGTACAGTAAGTCTATAGTCTATAAATAGTACCAGTGGTAGTTAGTTAGCTGGCTATAGCCGCTGTTTTAGATTTACACAGGGTTCAATCCAACTATGAGACATAATTTGGGATCCATGAAATGGTGACTAAGTGCTACTTAGTACATTGTCCAACTGATTGACTTGTCTGGCTGTAGCAGCATGCCTGTGTTTGACTCTAACCCATGTGCAGAAGTTCACCTTGTCACTTCTTTGAACATGGGCTTACCTTTTACGGACATGGGACATGTCGTCTCGGATTTTTACGTATCTCTGATCCTTGGATCGAGTACCGGATTATTATTATTATTATTATTATTATTATTATTATTATTATTAATAACGTGTTATTCTTCACCTACATTGGTCAGGGCAGGTGAATAGCAGCAGCTGTTTTCGAAAGAAGTCAGTTGAGTGACATACTGATGTTAAGATGACTACTACTACTTTTGTTTTATCCTTATTTAGCACAGTTGCTGCGTTAAAAAAAAGAAAGTTGATTCTTCTTTTTTTTATCTGGACTTGGTGTTAGCAGAAGATCAGATGAATCCTGGCCACGTTCAGAACATGACTGGTTGAGCTTTAAAGGGTTCGGGTTTAGCAGTAGAAGTTTATAGGGGTCAGGTTTAGCAGTAGAAGTTTAAATGGGGTCGGGTTTAGCAGTAGTTTTTGTTTTTGACACAACTGTCTCGCCTTGCCAGTCAGTCGTTCACTTATAAGCATCATCTGATGTATTCTCAAGCTAGCTGTGTGTTTTAGCATCCAAGAGATGTTTCAGATTCTTTCAAGTCCTGTCAGACATAGATTTTCTTTTTTTCTTTCTCTCTCTCTTTCTTATCTTGGTTGATGCCCTCAGAGTTTTAAAAATGTTTATTCATCTGCCTTGGCATGTTAGCTAGATTTATTTTTATTTTTTATTTTTAATGTTTTGCAAAAAAAAAATTAAAAGTTTTATTTTTTTAGCGGACTGCTTACAGTTATTATAAAGATGTTTTAGGTTACTTTTACACGTAAGTCGGTTGTTGGTCCTCTCTCTTTCTCTCTCTCTCTCTGTCTGTTTGTCTGTCTGTCTGTAGGGTTGTCTGTGTTTGCTGTTTATGACATCTTTGTTATGCAAGTATTTTATAATGGGAGGATTGTAATATTTACAATACATTACAAAATATTTAATGTAATTATGCTGTTCATTAAATTATGCTGTTTGTTATGGAAACATCCTTATATCATTCATTAGCACCAGAAAATGGGGGCGTGGCTTGTTATGTCGATGTCAGTATAATGTATTCGTGATTTTAATTTATTTGTATGCATTCGGGGTTTCAATTTACTTTAACGCATTCGTAACTTTAACGTATTCGTAACTTTAACGTATTCGTAACTTTAATGTATTCATAACTTTAATTTATTCGCAGATCACGATCGCTCAGCAGCCGAGGTTATTCCCGTCTCAGCAGGCGCAAATACTCCAGGTGGTCCGATCTCCGTCTCCCCAGAATGTCCTCTCCCAGTTTCAGCAGGTTTCTGGCAGCAATCTCACCAACATCCGACTGACTGGTTGGTTTTCTCTTAATTCAATTTATTTTCGGTAATTCCATTTATGATAATGATAATGATGTGCGATTGGTGAATGAATGAGTAGCATTCAAGGTAGGATAGGTTCTTCATGGAAGGGGTTTTAAGATCAATGAAGATAAAGTTAGGGCGGTGATGATGATCTTGCTAGCTTAAGCTGCTGATATCATTAATACTTTCCTAAGCATTATTGCTCATAGCAGTAATTTTAGGGCTACATTTTGTATCATTGCGTTCTTCTCATGACAAATTACTTACTCTCTTTCTTCTTCTTCACAAGGTCTCAGCGGCCTTCCGGGTGTTACGCCAGCGACAGCCGCCGGCGCGAGGATAACACTGCAGATGGCCAACCAACGACCCGTGCTGAACAGCAGCAGCAGCCTCAACAACTCTACTTCCAGCAACGGTAGCGCCAGTTCGTCAACAACAAGAGTAAGACGGAGCAGTGGCATTGTTTGGAGACTTTGTTGTTGAATTTTATTACGGTTGCATGGTTAATTACGTTGCTTACGCTTGCCTTATCATAGCTATGTCATTTCGGATGTTGATTAATATTACAAGTGAACGGCTTGCCTATAAATGCATGTGTACAGATTGACCGAAGCTAATTCATTGGTCGGTCTATCGACCAATCACAACAGTTATAAACGTGTTTAAATGGATTAACTATAATAGCTAATTCATTGGTCGTCCTGTCGTCCAATCAAAACACCTGTAAACACGTATACATAGATTGACTATAGCTAATAATTCATTGGTCGTTTGATCATCCAATCGCAACACCTGTAAACATGTATACAAAGATTGAATATAGCTAATTCATTGGTCGTTTGATCATCCAATCACAGCAGCTCCGCCAACTGGACGGCCCGTCGACCGTGTCGGACGACGAGAACCTCGACGACGATGAAGACATCGCCAACGACAACGGTTTGAGCGACGTCAGTGACGACGATCCCATTCCGGAGGAAGACGAGGACATTGAAGCTCAATACGTTAGTGTCGTTTGTTCGTTGTTGTGTTTTCTTTGCTGCTTGTTGTTGTTGTGTTGGTGAGGTAGTAGTAGTAGCTCTCTAGTATATGACGACGTTTGTTTTTGACACTTTTTAGATCCAGCTGACGGAGGAAGATGACGTAGAGGTCACCGACCCTGACGAGCTCTTCGACGTTGACAACTTGCTCGTCTGCCTTTACGACAGCGTAAGTCGACGATCCGCTTGTGAGGGGGGGAGAGTGTTTGCTTGCCTTGCCCGCGAAAAAAATGTTGCCGGCTGGCACTCTGTATATTGACTTGTATTATTATTATTATTATTATTATAATTATAACGTGGTTAGCAATTGTGTTGAATCCTTGGCATTAGATGATTTTTCGTTGAAGATTGTGATAGGGGAGGGTGTGAGGAAATACAGGGTTCGAGTTTAATTCCATTATCTAGTTTAAACTGGTGACTTTTTTTTTTCATCTAAGGATGAACGCCTTATTATTTGTAATCTTAAAAGAGCTTCAACTTGTTATTATTTTATTTTTCAATATATTGAATTTTTGTGTCAATCATTTTAATTAGTTTTTTATTAAAATTTAAGGTAAAAAAAGAAAAGAAAAAACCGAAGTACACGGTTCATCTCAAGCTGGGAATCCTTTCGATTAACGGCAAGGACAAGGTCTTCAAAAGTGCCTGCGGAGAGTTCCAGTTCTGAGGTGGAGAGAGGTTACGAAGGAAGAGAGAAGAAGAGCGAGAAGGAATCAAGAAGAGAGAGAGAGAGGAGATTGCTGAGATTAAAGGAAGAGAACAAGTTTTCAGTCAAAGGAGTTGCAGCAGTCACTGAGGTTATAGCTGGCTGGCTGGCTGGAGAGGACAGCTAGCTAGTGATGGTGGTGTAGCTGATTTGAAACTTTCTTTTGTGTGAATAACCGTTAACTGATGTTCAAACCTCTTTGCTGATGATGCTCTTGTATTGCCTCTTTACTTGGGAACGCCACTATCGTACAGTACTGAACATCTTGTACAGAGAGAAACTGAACTGATCTGACTCTTGGTGTGTGTGTGTGTGTGTTTGTGTACCTATGTTTCTATGATTCTATGTTCCAATGTTTGTGTGCTTCCATGTCTCTGCATAAGTATTCAGGCACTGGTACTCATGCACTCACACTTTCATCTCACTATCTCTTTCTTTCTTTTTCTCTTTCTCGATCTGCCCTTCTATCCTTCTCTCTCTCTCTCTCTCCCGAGAAGATATTATCTGTGATAATACTGATGACATTCTTAATATCGCTTACATAGATTTTTTTTCGTATCATACTGTGATTGGCTTGCTTAGCATTGTGATGCTGCTGTTGCTGCTGCTGATGATGATGATGATGGAGATGGTGTAAGTTATGAATATGATGGCAGAGGTGTTGGTGCTGTTAAGTCGATGAACTGATGACGGGATTTTTGAAAAATATTTTTGTGGAGGACTACTAGGCTTCTTTGAACGGACGTTGGTTTCATTCAGTGTACTTATTAGGATCACTATTTATCTCATCATCATTATTGTTGTTATTATTATTATTATTGTTGTTGTTATTATTATTATTATTATTACTATTACTATTACTTCTTCTTTTCGTAACAATTTAGGACGATAAACAACGCTGGCTTTTATAAATAATGCATAATCATAGGTTTTGTGTAAACTGTCACAATTTTTTTTTTCTCTCTCAATACATAACTTGTTCGTCGTGTTGACAGAAAAAAAGTTTTTCTTCAAGTTTTAAACTTTTCTCAAGTTTCCATAATTATTTTTTATTCCCGTTTCATCTTCACAGGCCCAGCTTGTGGTTTTAATTTCTGTTTCTCATTTTTTTTAGTTTTTTTCTTCGTGTATATTAAATTTTAGGCAAGAAGCGAAATGCCATCTTTCTTTTATATATATATATATAAATAAATATCTTAGAAGAACTGATCGCAGTTGACACTATGCTGAATTGCTTAAGAACTTAGCACGCTGGCTTGAAGCAGTGACGGAAGCAGTACTCCCAAGTAACTAAGCAGCTTGGATTCTTTGCTGAATTTGTATCTTTTCACATATGTGTGCGCTTTTAATTTATGCGTATTCTTTGATATGTCGATTGCCGTTTAAGAAACCTTTTTCACATGCGCTCGGAAATACGTGCTCGTGCGTGCCGGCTCACGTCCGTGGAAATGTTCGGAGACCCACGCGTGCACGCACACATGCACACTTCTTTGACCACATTCATTCGATTCTAGTTACTACTTGTAGGTGGGTTTCGTTTCGAGTTTTGTTTTTTTTTTCATTTTTAAATAAATGATTTTAGAAATTTTTAACCTGGAAAAAGGGTTATCATTTGTTTCATAATTTGTCTTGTTGTGTTATGTTTTTTGATTTATAAAGGATTTCTTGTGTGTCTATTTTCACTGAAAGTTTGTTTAGGAATTATCTTTATTACTTCACTATTGCAGTGCCAAGTGCTGATGCTTCTCTCTCTCTTTCTCTCTCTCTCTCAACATATTTTTTTTATCTTAAATATAGGATCGTTTTGTCACTTTTTTTAGTTTCCTCCATTTTTTCTAATCCGTAGGGTATGGTTTCCTGTTTCGATGCGTAACAGCTGATAACCCTAATCAGATTTTGTGCTTGTGACATTCTTTCTTAGAGATTTTGTTAAGGGAAAATTGGCTGTCTTTCTTTTTATTATTGAGTTTTGGTCATTGGTATTACGCGTGTGTGTGTGTGTTCACAATTCATTTGCTAGCTAGCCTTTAAAAAACACAATGAATGCGAGGATGTGTCAAGTTTCGGTAAAAAATTAGATAGTCGTGCACAAAGGGAAGAAGGAGGAAGAGGCATGTTTAACATGTTAACGACATTTCTAACTGATGTCTTTCAGCAGAAGTCCTTTTTTTTAATATTAAATTTTATTTCTAACTCTAATAATTATATCATTTGTGTTTGCGTAAATCTGTGTGTGTGTGCGTGCGTGCGTGTTTTATTTATTGTGTTATAGCATTTACCTGTCGGGTCATACTATGTCTATCAACCAACAAATCTACTTACCTTTTACTATGTATGCTAGTCTAATGCCAACTTTTTATCTTGTAGGAATATATATATATATATATATATATATATATATATAAGTGTATTATGATTAAATAAAATGTATATTTTAGTTTGTTGTCTATCGATTTAGTGAAAATTGGTTTTGTAGTATTTTTTAGGTAGCTACAAGTTGGCGACAGGTGTCTGTTTTTCCAGGGGGGGGGGCTGGACGCAATGAGGAAAATATTTTTATTTATTTAAAGAAAATAATCGACCCATTTGTTCACTTTTTATGAGCAAAAAATGCTAGGCTTTTATTGCGCAACTTTTTATTGAGTGCATTTAATCGGGCTAAGTCACAGCAACGCGTGGCCGGGTACAGCAAGTGAATTATTTTAAAGATGGTCCTGGTTTCGGTTGAAACGATCCACGATAAATTTGCTGCTATTCCTCCAATAATAATCTAATCACTATTAAGGGTCTTGATTTAAGTTTGTTTTTACGCTCAGTTCTGAGATCGAACGAAGGTTCTTGAAATGACACGAAAATTCGACGGTTGTGGCGACGCCAACGAAAGTGGGGCATGTGTCCATGCGCGCCAAAATCGTTTTCGAAGGGGCGCGCATTTTTTCTTATAAAGTATGTGCTAATACCCCCCTCTCCCGGTCATCAGTTATTTTTGGATTCAAGTACCTACAACTATCACTCCACCACCGGTCATCAGCTAGTTTTAGTGTAAATCTGTAGGGGCACATTTGTTTGATCTCGCTTGCGGGCACCAAAAACCCTAGCTACATCTCTAGACGTGAATCTATTGGTAATTACTCCTATGTCATCAGTATTTCTTTACATGACGTAAGCATGTAAATCCGTATCAATGGATTCATTGGTGTATTTTTTGGTTGGTGTTATAATATCTCTGGTTCCTTTCTTGAAGGACCTATATGCCATTTGGCCTTCTAATAACTTCCTATCTAGCCGAGGCATAACCTTCAAAACCTAGATATTAAACCACTGATCTGAAAATTGGTAATACATTTTTTCAACTTCTAATATTAGTTGAAAGATTTGCCAGCTTCAAAACATTGCGAAGCCGTGCAAAATCCTAATCAGGACATGTCGATCTATGATAATGAAGTAAGTCAGGTTCAATAAGCTTCCTGAAATTTATATTATTTTAGGTATTTTATTATTTCTTAGATTTTTTTGTTACAGTAAAATTTAAGTAAATATACCTACATGCGTAATTCGCTTGTTTCTGTGGACATCTTAATCATCTGCTAAATGCGGCGAAATGCTTGACACGGTTTTCTGCTTTTGTACCTTCGTTAAGTCGGGCTTGGTTGCCGCCTGAATTTTTCCACCTTTCATCTAACTTGATACAAGTGACTTCTATCATCATCATTATTAGACTGTTTGAGAATGATAATGTTTTTCCGAGCTCCGCAAATAAAAGCATAGAAACTTAGTTTAACCTTGTGATACTTTTTAATTTTAATTCAACAAAAAAAAATCTTCAAACTGTTATTTACGTTGAACCAATAAAAGATGAATATCAAACAAATTGACGGTTTATGTTTCTTAAGAATTACATGTTTCCAGCATCTTGAATTGTTTTCTCCTATTGAAATTTCAGAAATACAAAACCATATTTTTTAGTTTATTTATTATACATGTACATATATAATGCAATTGATTTATTGTACGTTTCTTCTTCTCCAGCTTGATTTGTACAATGCCATCGTCGAGGACGTGATAAATAACCTGAAGGACATCTTCTTCGATGAAGGTTACGACGAAGCGGTTCTCCAGGAACTCAAAGAGGTTTGAAATAATTTATAATTACTGATAAATTTAATAACAGAAATAAAACCAATAATTTTATTTATTGATTATTTGCATCTAATTAAAAACCTAGGTAATGTTATTATGGAAACTCAACTATTTTCCACTATGAATGTCCTGATTATCTATACTTTTATAACCTGCATGGACCTTTAGTAAAAGGCAATACACATATTTTCAATTGATTGATTGATGCAGTATCATATTTGTCCTGAATATGGTATTTCGCGGGGTTTGTATGTACTTAAATACGCGATTCATAAATAAATGTTGAATCCAAAATACACTTGCTAATAGCTAACATTTTCTATTAATTGGACCTTTAGTAAAAGGCAATACACATATTTTCAATTGATTGATTGATGCAGTATCATATTTGTCCTGAATATGGTATTTCGTGGGGTTTGTATGTACTTAAATACGCGATTCATAAATAAATGTTGAATCCAAAATACACTTGCTAATAGCTAACATTTTCTATTAATTTTCATTTTTCATTAATAAATTTTCATTTCAATATGAAAATTATAAAAATGTTTACTTGAGAAACTTAGCAGCTTAACAAAACTCATAATTAGATATTATAGTAGATATACAGACATGATTTCTACTTGTAGATGTGGACGACAAAGATAAAGCAAAGTAAAGCAACTGATCCACCAGAGATGAAGCCAATCATCACCGGCCAACCAAAAACTAACCAGTTGATCAGGTCTTATGCATCGCAACCAGTTCACCCGCAATGGGCTGCCCTTCGAACAGGGCCCAACCAGCCGAGGGGGTCACATACATCTAACCCTACAGTGGTCAGTTTTCCGAAGTTTCTTACCCAACAGAGGTCTGAAACAGTGCGTCCCCAGGCCAACTTGCTGTCCATGAAAAATCTATTTCCAAAATCGAACAAACAAATCGTCACCCAGCCCGGTCAAAACGAAACGATGCCCCAAGAATTGATGGGCAGTCGGGGACCAGAAATCCGGCAGCAGATTTATGGACAACATGAAATTGTCGGTCAGCGGCAACTTATGAATCGTCAATTTACAAGCCATCAACAACAAGCATCAACTCAGCCAGTTATGAATTATCAAATAGCGAGAAACCAGATCCTACGACAGCAGTTTGCAAACCAACAGCAAGGCATGAGGGGTCTACATCAAAGCATGACTGGGCAGCAAGCCATGACTGGCCAACAGCAAGTAATGACTCAGGGGTTGATGGGCAGTCAGAGGCCAGAAGTCTATCCTCAATTCAACTCAGGCCATGGGTTTTTAGGAGCCCAGCAGCAGTTTCATGGGCAGCAGCAACCAATCCAAAACCAGCAGCAACTTATGAATCGGCAATTTACAGAACAGCCACAAACCGTGGCTCAGCACCAGATTGCTGATCAGCCAAAGATAAGTTATCATATAATTGGAAAACAGATTGTGCGACAACAGTCTCCAAGCCAACAGCAAGTCATGACTGGACAGCAAGCAATGGCTCGGCAGCAAGCAATGGCTCAACAGCAAGCAGTGGCTCAACTGCAAGCAGTGGCTCAACTGCAAGCAGTGGCCCAGCAGCAAGCAATGGTCAACCATCAAGCAATGGTCCAACAGCAAGCAATATCTCCACAGCAAACCCCGAGACTGCCATTAAGACACTATCAAATAAACGGGAACCGAATTTTACCCCATCAGAACGCTGCTCCTATATTTTCTCAGAGCCAGTCTAGACCTCAAGGTAAGATTTTTATTTTAAGTGATGATTTAAACAGCTTGATTAATTTTAAATTTACAAATAATAATCTAGAATAATTTGTTCGTAAAATAATCGCAAATGGTTTTCGTATCACCTCATTTTCATTCATCATTTTTTAGTTCAAGTAAGCAGACCTGTCCAGCTGTACAACACGGTAAGTTCACGACCTTCTAGCAGCAGGGCCTGCTGTTTGTTTGTGCTCTCGCAAGATTAACAAGCAGCAAAGCCCGATAAATTTTTAAATTAATTAAATCTAATTGTTAAATTAATTAAATCTAATTGTTAAATTAATTAAATCTAATTGTTAAATTAATTAAATCTAATTGTTAAATTAATTAAATCTAATTGTTAAATTAATTAAATCTAATTGTTAAATTAATTAAATCTAATTGTTAAATTAATTAAATCTAATTGTTAAATTAATTAAATCTAATTGTTAAATTAATTAAATCTAATTGTTAAATTAATTAAATCTAATTGTTAAATTAATTAAATCTAATTTTTAAATTAATTAAATCTAATTGTTAAATTAATTAAATCTAATTAAACCACTTTAATTATTTTATTGCAATTTTACCGACTTTAAAGACCCCTCAAAGATATCCTACAACATCTCCAGTCGTACAGTCGAATTCTGCGCAAACAGCATCCTACGTGGCTAACCCAACCCAAGTGGTCCAAGAGCCCCGCTCAATATCTGCTGGAAATCCGACGCAAAGAGTTGGCCCGTTGGTTTCCAATCTCATGAAAATCAGATTTACGAGTACGTTTAAAAATGGCTTGATCTCTTTAGCGAAGATGTGCCATGAAATTCTAGTATAGAATTAAATATTAAAAAAAATAAATGTATTTAGGTGTACAAATGAGTATTGCTTGTTATCTTATTACGAAAGTTTGCTTTTACACCGGATATATTTTTTTAGAACATTTTTATTTTGCGAATTTATTGGAGAGCAAGCGCCTTTGAATTTAAGAAATGGCGCTTTATAAGTTTTTTTTTTGATTGATTGATATATTTTGTATGCAACTATCAGGTAACGGGAACGCAAACACCCCCAGGATGGCAACTCAGCAGACCACGTTCCCCAGAAATCCCCCACCTAACGTTTCGGACGTAACGGTAAGCTATATTCTACAAACTTTTTTTGTTGTTGTTGAAAATCATCAATTTTGCCTTCAATTCAATCTGAATTCGGCATATTGTCGTTAAACGTTACTCGATATAGGAAGGGGATGGTTGTGTTTAGAGGCTGTGATGGGGGGGGGGTTCATAGTTTGGCACTGGATGATTGGAGCTACAGGGACGTAAATTGGGGGGGGGCAGGGGGGGGCTTGCCCCCCCCTGATTTTCAAAATTTGAATTTTTTTTACCTAGAGTTTACTATATATTTATTTAATTTTAACTTTACTTAACCTAGTGATGATGCAATGCGTATTGGAATCCTTCTGGCGTGTATAGACAATTCGTCCCCCCATGATTTCCAAAATTAAAAATTTTTTTTACTTAGAGTTTACTATATAATATGTTAATTTTAACTTTACTTAACCTCGTGATGATTCAATGCGTATTGGAATTCTTTTTGCGTGTGTAGACAATTTTCTACATCAAAGTTATTATTTATTACACAAAAATAAAACAAAATTATACCCACCCCATTTTGGACATCTTTTTTACAAACTTTTATTTAGGTTACAATCTCTGTTTGTGTGTGTGTGTTTCTCTGTACGCAAATCTTGCAAGTGAAATTTAACCAGCATTTTGACTAGCTAGGAAGTTGAAACTTTCAGCATAGCTTTATATTTGATGAAAATACATGATTCAATTTAAAAAAAAAACTTTGAACATCTTTTGCATTTCTAAATTGAATGTATTTGAAATCAAAGTTTGTGTTGAAAAACTCGTTTTTCCTTTACTTGTTTTACTGCAATATGATTAAATCATTCATCCCCCTTATACCCAGTGGCGCGTGGTGAATCCAGATTTTTCTGGTGGGGGATTCACTTCAGAAATTTTTTTATATTCTCTTCCAAAAAGCTGATAACCGGTAAGGGGTAGTCGTAAGTATTTTTCAAAAATTTTTTCAAAGACTTCTAATTTCTCCTCCCAAAAAAGCTCCGGTCGTTTTCCAAAAACAAGGTATTATACCCAAAAAATTTCAATTGATACTCTGATGGGGGATGTATTTCCCCATCCCTCTCTGCTTGTACCTACGTATTTATATAAATGTAAAAGGTAATGTGTGTGTGAGAGCATTCGTTTATCACATCCAGGCCGCAGGAGCAATTTTAACAACATTTGGCATGCAGGTAACTTCATTGATGAGAAAATTTTGAAAAATTACAGAAAAATCTGTTATTTCTTCGACGTTTCATTGGCAAAAACGAGACAAAACTAAGCACAAAAAACCCGGACAACACCGGGTAACCCTGTCAAAAAACTATATAACGGCGGGAAAATTTTGCCCCCCCCTGGAAAATGCTGAATTTACGTCCCTGTGGAGCTAGTTTTTAAAAAAAAAAACTTTGAATATAACGTATTTAAAGGAAACTTTAAAATTACTTATTTAAAAAGAAACTTTAAAATTACGAATTAAAAAAGAAACCAATCAAATATTTAAATATTTGTATTATTTAATTATTTTTTTATTTATTTATTTCTTAATTGCCACAGAGTCTTCCACAATTCGACGGACCCGGATTCATGACTTCCTCCGGCTTCGACAGCGACGACTCCTGCGACTTCGACGACGTCGACGACGCGATTTCCGTGTCGACTACTCAAACTTTCGACGACGATTTCGCCGACGAATCGCTAACCTTCAACGACGT
Source organism: Erpobdella octoculata (assembly GCA_963978895.1). NCBI lineage: Eukaryota > Metazoa > Annelida > Clitellata > Hirudinida > Erpobdellidae > Erpobdella > Erpobdella octoculata. The sequence goes on from OZ022246.1 coordinate 24,803,808, forward strand.
CGATGATTTCGACGACGATGACGGCAATTATGTAAGTTACTTTGGCGCCGTTGTTGTTAATAATAATAATAAAGACGACAATTTATATAGCGCCGTGTGCAGCAGAAGCCGCTTAAAAGGGCTCTGCCACAACTCATTGCCACAGACAGGGTCTTGTATAAATTACAGTGCCGTTGAGAAAAAAAGACTCAACATGTTTATAAGAATTAATTAATTTTATTTTCAACAGATTGAGTTGACAGAAGCTGACGATCTTGTAGTATCCGATCCCAGTAAGATCTTCGACGTTCCCAATCTTCTTGTCTGCTTCTTTGACAAAGTAAGTACTTACATGAATCTGTTCTGTTCTATCTGTCTATCTCTGACGGTGTGAAAATACTTGAAAAATAATAAATAATAATTGTCTCTTGGTGGAGTTAATGAAGTTTGAAACGGTTGTGTAGTCATGGCGGGTGGCGTGAATATTATTTGGTTTTTTGAGGATTTTTATTTTCTAATTTGGGTTATAAACGTTTTCTTTCTTAAATATAAATCCGCTCGTAGTTTAAAAACTCTACTTTTTATTTGTTGAAAATAAGATAAATTAAATTATATATTTATTTATTTGTTCTAGATTATTAATAAAAATTTAAAGAAGAAAAAGAAGAAATCGTGGAAGCTGACGATGACGATGGGAATCATATCTGTCGATTCTAAGGACATCGTCTTCAGTCAGGCCGATGGAGAATTTTTTGTCAAACATGGATGAGAAAAAAATAATTTTTAAACGATAAAATTTTAATAACTTTTATATTTAAAAAGAAAGCAAATAAATAAAGCAGAAATTAAGCTTTATTTCTAGACAAAGTTTAAATGTCTAAAGAACGAGTAAGCTTTGATCTTTTGAGAATGTAACATTTCTTACTGCAAAATGTTATTCATTGACCGATCCAAGAATAAATAAAAATAAATTAAATTTTCTTCAGCTGAATTTTTTCTATTACGAAGTGGCGCGGACTTATTTATTGAATGAATTTTGTGACAACTTTCACTTTGACAAGGTTCACATAAGAAACAGTTTTTCACCTAAAATAAAATTAACCAGTAACGTTTGTAAAATTAAGTCAGCTAAAACGAATAAAAAAAAACAACCCGAATACACTTTCAACTTTCTTGATTTTGAACAGCGTCACTGGGTTACTCTCTAGTATGGTACTGTAACCGCCCCGACCAGCCCCTACCATACCCCCTGCCATCAACCATCAGCAGGCCGGCGCCGCCACTGAATGTCTCCAGATAAGAAATGGGGTGGTCAGGTCATAGGACCGAGTACCTACGATAGCTACTCAGCACGGATGTCAACCCACGAAAGAACACGTGAATGAATGTGGTGACATCCGTGAGAAAGTGATTGCGCACCTCAGACAGCTCGATCGCTAGATTGATATAACAATGGATATATAAATGTATAAATGGTTATATATATATATATACATGTATGCATACTATATATTGTGCACTCTCTATAACCTATCTGCCACACTGTAAGCAATATCGCTGTATAAAAAGAATTACTCAAACGTCAAGAGGTTTTGACATTCTTGTTAATCGTCGACGACAATAAGGGAACGGTAGCCCCATGTGCTCTTTGGGATTCGGAGAGAAAGAAGGAGAGAAAGAGAGAGAGAGAGGAGGGGGGTGGATTAGAAAAGCAGATGTTTACGAACTGATGGAATGAATGAATGTATGAAAATGAGTTCTCAATTACGACACGTGGCTGTCCTCTATGAGGTCGTTTGTGACTTGTGAGTGAGTGTCGCTTTGTCGCGTTCGTTGTCGGCCTTCTTGTATATCTGCCTGTCTGTGTGTCTGCTTGCTTGTTAATTATTTTTTTTCGTAGTTGTTTTGCAGACAGGGATGTCATATTTGACAGATGTACTTTCGTTTTATTAAAATGTTTTATTGTCGTTAGGTTAATTTGTTTTCTAACAAGTAAATTAAAAACGAATTTTTAAAACCCAATGCTTTTATATGTAATTAAAACACAAATTTTGCAATCAATTTTTTCTTATATTACTCTTTTATTTTATATTAAAGTCGAAATATCTTAATTATATCGAAATATCGAAATTAATTAAAATTAACTAAATTAATTGACTAATTGTAAAACTAATAATTGAATATTGCATTGTCTTCTATTTTGAGCATGTATGCAAAATTTGAAAAAAATCTATCATCAGGAAGTGACTCAAAAATTGATTGCAAGATTTGAAACAGACAGAGAAACAAACAGACAGACAGAGAAACAGAGACGACGAGTTAATAAAAGCATTGGTAAAAAATGATTTAAGTTTTAACAAAATTACAAATAAACAGTTTTTTTTTTTACAAAATGACCTGAAAATGTATTTCGAATAAAAAAATAAAAATAAAATAACTAAGTTTCACGGCCCATCCCTACCTACCCTGGACGGACAAGGCAGAAGTGATTTTCTTTTCATCCAGTGTCAACCACCCTCGATAAATGAAAAAAGAAGAATTCAGAGCAATGAAATGCTCATTTCTTTATCTATTTCTTTTGCATCGCTCCACTTCCACTTCCGTTTATTTAAATCCTCGTTCTATCTATTATAAATATTGCTTGAGACTGATTAATGCCTGCTTGACACACGACTCGGTGTAATATGGAATGTTTTCAAGATGGCGGCTAAGTCAAGGTCTCCCTCTCTCTTGCATTCACATATAAACTTAAAAAACGGGTGCATAAAAAATTAATAATAATAATTTATTATATGAATATTAGTTTTAATAAAATATAAAGTGTCTATTTCAAGATTGTGTGTACGTGTAGCATGTTTAACACTTACAATTTACTTACAACACTGCTAAGAACGATTGAGTTTTTTACTGCTAATCTGTGTGTGTGCGTGTGTGTGTGTGTGTGCGTGTGTGTGTGTGTGTGTGTGTGTGTGTGTGTGTGTGTGTGTGTGTGTGTGTGTGCAAGCATGCGAGCACCGGCTGGCAAATGTCTTCTACGCTATTGTCACACATGTGCGTGAGAAAATAACTTCATCTCGAGGCACGCTCGTGTGAGGTATTTTCAGTTTTGTGTGCTGTTTGTTTGTGTGGGGGGGTCTCCTTCTATGTGTGTGTGTATAGGTCTATTTCTATGTGTCTGTGTGGGTTTCTTTTGTATGTGCATTGACGTTTAGAAACAACACTTTGTAATACTCACGAAACCACAAATTAATGTATAATAGTATCATAAGAACACACCTATACATACACACACATGCAGGCATACAAACATACGTGGACGGATACACATGTCACACACACACACAAAATACAAACACACGCACACTCTCACAGGTAGAGACCACCACGGTCGAGTGGACACCGTTATGTCGTCAAATATTTCCTCTCTCTCTCTCTCTCTCTCTCTCTCTCTCTCTCTCTCTCTCTCTCTCTCTCTCTCTCTCTCTCTCTCTTTCTCTCTCACGTGCAGTCCAAGTCGCACGCACGCACACACAGGAGAAACAATGGCATACGCATGTCATCATTACTTCAGTCATCCAACAGATGCCGCGCCCTGGCTTTCATCTGGCGCACCTGCCTTAGCGGGGCATTCCTAGAAGTCTTCGAGATCTTCGCCCGGTCCTTATAAGGCTCTGGGCTGGTTGACGAGAGAGGCAAAAGCAAGTGTAGGAAGCAGTTGGACGATCTTTCTAAAGTTTCAGGTGGAAAAGTTGGAAATAAAAAAAACAAGAGGAAATCTGCAAATTTTAGCACAGAATTCTGATTGAATATACTTTAAACTTGATCACCTTGGTTGGTATTTTTGTTGAGTTTGATGTATAAAAAATATATTCGTTTTGATGAATAAAGGATAGTTTATATTATTTATTATAAAAAATTGCATTAAGTATTAAGTGCGACGCGTTTCTATGAATTGTCATGCGTTATGTGAGCTTATAAGAACCGTTTGAATACTTTAAAAGTCAACCAGCTGTTTGATATTTGACGGCTTTTGTGATTAGAATTATTATTGGTTAATTCGATATTATTTTTATATGTCGATAAATAAATAATTACTCAATATGATAAAATATCCAAAATTGCACATGAAACCTGAACACATATTACCGAATTAATTCTTTTTTGTATTTAATTTTAAATGATTATTTATTGGATTTTAGTCGCTGACAACTCAGAACCACAAATGGGCAGGCTGACGATCAGCGATGATAGCAGCAAAGAAGCTGACAAAAGACGAGAAAAACGAAAGGTATTATTTATTGACTTTATTCTGTCTTTAAGAAATCAATTTAAATCATCATCATCATTTTATATCTATTTAAATTGCAGTTAAAATATTCAAACGATAATTTAATTATAATTTTTTTTTATTAAATTATAAATACTAGGTTCTTGTAAATTTAATTTTCAGATGAGAAAAGTATTGGTCGAGCGCAAGAGAAGAGAGCGAATCGATAGATGTCTCGACCAGCTGAAAACCTTGATCTTGTCTTCGAACTCAAGACTCGTTCACAACCCTACTTGCACCACCACCACCACCACCACCACAACCACCATTGACAACTCAAAAACTGTCAAAACCACTCCCATCAACATCTCAAACAACTCCATGGAAAAGGCTGACATCTTGGAACTCACGATTCGACACATTGCCGAACTGAATTCTCAACTCCAGGTTCAAGAGTTGAAAGGTTACCTGACATGCGCGGAAGAGGCGGAAAGATACTTCCGCTCGGTATATCCTAGCTGCAAAGATAGCAGCGGCGATAATGCTATGACGCTTCTAATGACAAATTTACTTCAGCATTTGACTCGCTTTCAGCCTGTAACGGGCTATGCACAGAAAGGCGACTTAAAAGACAGCTGGGCTTCTAAGATGCAAACTTCGCCAGGCTTTCCAGAACTTGCGGGCAGCCGCAGGAAGAGGAAGTCAGCTGGGCGCAGAAATCTGAAAAAGGAGGATCTTGATTATGTGATTTCCTGCGACACGTCATTAGATGATGATGATGATGGTGGTGGTGAAGATTGTGATGATAGTGATGGTAAGATTCAACGCGTGGAATCAAGAACTGGAGTTGGCAATCTAGATGAGTTCCAAACGCCCGTGAAAAAGATGAAAATAGAAAGCTGTAGACTCTATCCATCTTCATTTTTGTTCCCATCATCATCATCATCATCGTCGTCGCCACTATCATTACCATCACCGCCGCCACCGCCATCGTCGACGCCGCCTTTTCAGTCACCGCCGCCAACGTCTTTGAAATCTTTCGCTGCGATTTTTCCACCCGTGGTTTCTCCGCTACTCCAGTCAGCGATCCTCCAGTCTTCGTCGTCACCAACGTCATCATCGGTGCCTTGTTCTCGGCGGCAGTTGAAAGTATCGCAGATGTCGTCCTCCGCATCACCGTACTCAAAGTTTCTACCATCTCCATCTCCATCAACACCTTTGTTATCAACACCATCACCTGCATCGTCTATTCCATCATTATCATCACCGCTATCATCGTTATCGTCGTTATCAACACCACCGTCATCGTTATCATCACCACCGTCATCGTTATCATCACCACCATCATCGTTATCATCGCGACCGTTTCTTTTCCTGGCGTCGTCTCCGGTAGCGGTCCCTGCTTACGGAAGAGCTTTGATCAGACGACAACCAGGTACTTCCGCTGCTCACGTGATTCTACCAAACATGGCGGCGGTCGTTCAATCGGCGGAAGTTCACACGACGACGAATAACGACTCCATCGTCGTCGTCGTCTCCTCCTCCGCCGGATCTACGACGCAACAGGGAGTAAACAACAATGGTGCCGATCGGCCAAGATTTCACGCCATTGAAAGCAATTCCAAGGCGCATGTCCGCTTCGGCGAGGTCACGAAAGGAATAGGGATGTGCCTGGTCGATGGAGTCGAAGTTTGGAGACCGTGGTAGATGTGATTGAGAACGACAAAGAGTTGATTTTTTTTATCAATTTATTTATAAAACAAATGGTGTTTCATTACAGCACATTATGTAATGAGAAAAAAACTTTGGCAAAACAATTTTTGTGCGTGATTTGTAAATTTTATATTTTTTTTAGCAGATTTGTTGACTTGTTAAATAATAAAATAACAAAAACTCCAGCATCATGTTTGTGTGTTTCTTATTTTCAACTCACTACAGTATATAAACAAATGAATAGCTTTTAATATATTTTAACAATTAAAATAAAACTTAATTTACAAGAAATACTGTTCCAGTTGAATCATCGTCATTAAAATAATGTAAATATTAACACATATTAGGACAAAATCAACAAGTTAAATTTTCAGTAAAATTACAAATACAAGTTACACTTTCAGTAAGATTACAAATACATGTTACACTTTCAGTAAGATTACAAATACATGTTACATTTTCAGTAAAATTACAAATAAAAATCTTTACAAGATCGGAGTGGAAGATATGCAACAATATCTACACATTGACCAGGTTTCGATTCATCTACTTCTGGGTTGCGATTGGAAGCACGTGGCCATAAAATCTGCTCCATTCCACCTGCCCACAAGCTGATCTAAACAAAACATTTCTAATATAGGTTGAAGTGTTACTTTAAAAGTATGGGGTCCAGATGGGCTTGGTTTTTTGATCGACTACTATTGGTTTTTCTTTTGTTTCTTTTTCATGTCTGCATTTATTTTTGCTTTCTGTTTCGGTTTCCGTTTCGCTGTCCAGATCGAATTTCTGGACGATGTTTTTACCGAGGAAACTGCTGGAAAGTTCCTGGATTTTCTCGGCGGTCGATGACATCGAAGATCTCGGAAACGACGTTCCTAGTCCTGACGAGGATTTGGTCGAAGATTCGGTACGGTCGGAGATGGGCGTAGAGTGCTGCAACGGTGCCCCCACCATCGATGTGCCATGCCACTGGAACGCGGGGTGTGGAAGCGGTGTGGCAGGGAAGTGATGCCCCATGTGGTAGACAAAATTTCTTGGCGACTCTCTATCGAAATTTATATCTGTACCAGGTAGATTAAAAAACTGCGTTGAGAGCTGTGGGATAAAATAGTTCGAAGGCTGGCCAAAAGGAGATACCGGGTTGAAGGAGGGGGGTAGACTGGCAAAACTGGGACGAGAAAAGTTGAATTCGGTACCATCGATCGTCTGTTTGAAGACTGGAGGAGCCGAGTGGTTGAGCGTCTTGAAAGCGGCCGGGTAAATCGGCGGAGGAGTGACCAGGCCGATGTTCGGAGTTCGATTCTCTTGATAAACACGTGCCTTCAGTCGCTGCAGTTCTTTCTGTAGATTCTGGATGTAGGAGACGGATTGTTCGAGAATTACGGCTTTCTCTACGGAAGCGTCGCTCTCTCTTTCCTTCTTGTAGAAGCCCGAGGTGAGAAGGATCTTTTCGAGGGTCTTGTAGGACTCGTCCATCCTCTCTCGGCGCCTTCTTTCCGTCAGTATCTTCCGCTTCTGAAAAAAAGTTAAGGTGGAGCATATTTGAAAATTTCTAAACACTATTTGCTCTAAGATCAATTTGCAGTTTTTTTTTAGAAGATTTGACTATTTGATTCATATATCCAATTTGTGTTTAAGTAATTTATAGCATTTAATAATTCAAAGCAAAAGTACGTAAGGCGCCAAAAACGAAATTCAGCTTAAAGCGACTAGACTAAAACATTAGAACTTGTTTAATTCAATTAATTAATTAATTAATTTAATTTAAAACAAAAGTACATTAGGCACAAAAACGAAAGCGACTAAACTAAAATATTAGAACTTGTTGGCAACTACTAATAACGACTAGAATTACGTTTAGGTCGCTAGATGGCAAGCCGACTGCAAATAATTGCAGCTAAGCGATTCCGGTTGGAATAGAACTCCACGCTCCAACGCTGGGCTGCATTTTCTCTGCAGCTTCATGTCAAAATTCAAAAACTGTTTCAACCCCCGGTTCCACCAGCGGACAAGTAAATAATGAGAAACTGACCTTAGTCTCTTCCTCCCTTGACATCTTTTTCTCCATTGAACTTCTACTGCTGCTGTTGGAACTGCTCTGCTCTTCCAGTTTCAGTTCTGCCTGTTTCCTCTGGCGCTTCCGACTCGAACACCTCATCTGAATGAATCAAGTGAGACACTCGCTGGTATCTGCGTTGAACGAATCTGTTTGAAAACGATTTCGGCAGAATGTCGTTAAAAAGCAAGATTTATTACCAAACAGATGATATGTATTATGAAACTAAGTTATATATCACTATACTGAGTTATATAATACAAAATAAACTATAAATCATCAAAAAATGAGCTAAATATCATTAAAACAAGTTTTAATTTATCGAAATAAGTTGTAAACGTTCGTAGAATATCGTCAAGTCTAGTGTTTCTCAAAATATACTCCCAGCACTGCAAAGTTCCTCTCTCTGATCAGCCAAACTCGGAAAGCAGCACACACACGACAGAGACAACTAACTGTCAGAATCGACAAGAAAATGATCCCTATATATATACATATATAAACCCTCATCTCCCGACAGCCAACATTTAACAACAAACGCCATCTACAAATCCTACATGAAAGAGACTCCGAAAAAATTACACGGTAAAACTTTTACAAGCCATCGAAGAGGTTTCGCATCGGCTTTGGATTTGTTTATTGGACCTTCGCTTGCTTACCGGGCGACGCAAGACCTCCAAGCGGGTTGCTATTCGCACGGCTATAATGGCGACTGTTGATATAATCGGATTTAGAGTTGTGTGGGCAATAAACACACACAGACACAAACTAATAAATATAGATAGACATACAAATACACATACAGTTTGATGGAGAGACAAATAGATGCACACCGATTTATAGAGGTATTGAGATTTTGTATGGACAATGAACACACACACAAATAGATGTAGATAGACGTAATAATAAACATACACTTAGATAGACATAGACAACCATTTATTGGGGTATAGAGATTTTGTATGAGCATTAAATACAATCACACAAAGTAATATAGATAAACATACAATTACACGTACACTTAGATAGACATACACATAGATGCACACTGATATACGGTGGTATAGACTGTCGATGACTTAGTTGTAACATCATTTGTTATGGGGAGTGAAAATGGATTAATTGGGAGAGCTGCTTCCAAAGATTTTATCAAAAAAATATTTTTTTTACTAAATAAGTCATCGTAGCTTGAAATGCGTTCAACAACATGAACAGATGTAACAAATACAACTTGTTCCTAATTTAACTATTAAAAAATAAAATTGTAATATATTCATGTCATTAAAATAACAATTTGTTATAGAAATTTGATATATATAAACAGCATTCTTGCTCGGAACACATGTTCTCATGTAATTCACATTCTTACCACATTATTACGCTACATACAATTACGTATATCAAAGGTAGTATTACATGTAATAAGTTGTAAAGAAAATAAATGTACTACATCTGCTGGCGTTACGCAACCTCGGTTACTCAAACGACAGTGATCTCGGCTTGACACCTTGTCTTTAGCGGGCAGTGGAATTCCCGATGAAATAAATGCTAATAGCACAACAGCAACTTACGTTTCGTTATAATGGTCGATTGGTCATTCTGTCATAAAATTCAGATGCTGATGATGATGGTGATGGTGGTGGTAGTGATGATGATTATGGTGATGATGGTGGTTGTGGTAGTGATGATGATTATGGTGTGACGAAGATGATGATGAGGATAATGAAGAAGATGAGTTTATTACACTTTGTAAGCTGTTGTAACGGATTTACGTTTTGCACTGTCTACGTTAGCGTGAAGTAATAGGATTAAGGGAACAGTAAATTGATTCTAATTATAGGTTTTTTGTATAGTTGTATAACGTCTTCATTTGCTTAATTATCGCAAATATAACATTCCAATGGTTTTATAGCTGAGTTCATTTGTGAGCTTGCAAATATTTTCTAGGGAAATGGGATCACCCAATGTAGTTTTGAAACGGTTTTAGCCAGTTCAACCTTGGAGAGTGAAGTGAATGTTTAAGAAAGTAAGTGTTTGTATGTTTATTGACTCTTTTAAAAAATGTCTGTCTGTCTGATGATTGCGTAATAGATAAATAATTAAAAAACGTTGTAAAGACAATCAGCTGGCTGGAATTTAAATCTTCATCTTCTTCGAGAAGTATTTGTTTGTTCGAACTCGATTTATTCGACTTGGTTGGTAAATTAAAACTTTTAAAATAAGTATGTTTTTTATTAAGATTTCAGATGTAGAAAAACAAATTTACAAGACTGCAATTCAAAGGGTAGCGAGGAGAAATGAACAAGAGGGGGGCAGGTAATTTATTACAGCCCACCCCCCTTATTACCACGGGATCCGTAGCTCCATTTCAAGTTGCTTGTAAAATTTTTCATAATCTCTGCTCATGAATCCTTCTTTTGATGGTAGATTTACAAGGTTTTACGATTTAAAAAGAATCATCATCAGGAGAGAAAGTGAGCAAACATTTGAAAATCAAATACGTTTTAAATGCAAACATATTGAACAATTAATGTTTAAGTAACAAGTAAAAATAAAAATATGAAAAATAATAAAAACAAAGAACGAAAGAAAAAAGAAAGAGAGAGAGAGAGAGTAGGAAAAAGAAAAGAGAGAAAGAGAAAAAGAGAGAGAATGAAAAGAGAGAGAGAAAGAGAGAGTGAACAAGGGAGAGAGAGTGGACAAGGGAGAGAATGGGGAAGGGAGTGTATATCAGGTTACCTGAGGTGATGAAGTAATAGAGGTGAATGATGAGTTCAAGTGACTATCACACGTACGCTCTCCTGTATACACGCACACGCACATTGGAGAAGAAGGGACACATTCTTTTCTTTCAATGAGGAAAACATTTCCAGGTGATGACTTCTGCAGTTTGTACGTGAGTATGTTTATGTGTATGTGTATTCATTTGTGTCTGTGCATGTGTGTGTCTGTGTGTCCACCTCTTTGGTCATCATCACCATGGTCAGTATCATCATCATCACCACCACCAGGTTGTTGTTTGATTATTTTGAGAAAGAATGTTGATTACATTGATTGTGGTTGGTAGGTAGGAGTTGTCGAGACTGTATGAATGGAAGACATCCAAATGTGGAGAAAATAATCTGATTCATTTTCATTTAATTTTTTAACATTTAAACAAGAAAATGAAAAAGGAACTTTTTTTTCTTTGCTTGTTAAATAATTTTACGTGTAAATAATTTTATATTAAACAACAATTATGAATAATTTTAGTATATAATTTACAAACTATAAAAACGCGTTAAAATTATTTTAAGTTTGTATAATTTAATAATAATTGCCACATTGAACAAGCAAGTAAGTGAGGGATTTTTTTCCAAAAAGCTAATAACCCGGGGGGGGGAGTAGTCGTAAATACTTTTTCAAAATACTTTACTTCCAACTATTGTCATTTTCCAAAAAACCGTGGATTCTACCTAAAATTTTTTTTTATCTATAATCTGGTGGTGGATATATCCCCTTGATCTCCCTGGATCCCCCTGAATATGGCGTGTATTATAATCACTAAAGTACTAAAATATTTATCAGAGTTGACATATGCGAATTGAGCATGCAGGGATTAGCGGATATATATTCAGTCATTCCTGGCGGCGTTTTCGATTCCGTATTGGTTCAGGAAAAATTGATTTGCATGTCTTTTGAATCCAGCCAGCCAACCAGGAAGCGTATTCAACCTGACATGCGTTCGGACGTTCACCGGAAGCTGGAATGACCAGCCAATCATATTCGTTCAGATTTTTTTTCCAGTTTTTCAATTTATAGAAGTATTTTAGAAAAGTTTTTTTAACTAGATTTAAAATCTGTAGCTAAATGTTTGTTTCTATCTTTTATAGGCAAGATTAAAAATATAAAACTAATAATATAAGATCAGTATTAAAAATTCAAAATCAGTAATGCAATATAGTTGACTGAAGGCAATTGATGATTGAAAAATTAAAACTGAGATTAACGTTTTTAAGAATCACAATAGCTAAAGATTTTAAGCTACCAACCTTCAACCTACTCTGCTACCTATCTATCTGAATTTCAGAATATCACTCCAAAACAATTTTTCAGGATTCTTTTTTAAAGTAAATTTATAATAATAAAATTAAATAACTTAAATTAGTTAAATCAACTATTTTAATTCAGTTTTTTTTCCAAACACTTGCAACATTTAATAAAAACTTATTTACTAACATAAAACATAGTATAACTAAATAAATTATTTAAATAATAGTGTCCTCTATTTAAAAGTCCATTACTTTTTTTCCAAGCACTTCCAGCTATGTAACCCCTGAACGGAAGACCAAGGGTTACTACACTGGACCTAATAAAGGTGAAAAGGCGGGAGAGAAAGTAGAAACGAGTGGCAGAACACCTGTATCTGTTTATGCACACACACACACACACACACACACACACACACACACACACACACACACACACACACACACACACACACACACACACACACACACACACACACACACACACACACATACACACACACACGACCCACACTGGAGTGCGGAGATAGGAACAGATGAGATGGAAGAGGAACAAAAAGGAAAAGTCTCCAGATTGTAAAACTTCCTCTTAGATTTATTTTACTGCTAAATAATTTACTGTACGCCGGTTGTAATTATACTTTTTGAATTTATAAAAAACAAAGTTAACAAACTCAAAAAATACAATAATTATTTTTAACTGAGTCGAAACATTTATAAAATTGGCGCCAAATCCGGTCAACCAGTTTTCTTGAACTCTTTTGCGAGTTAGCCAAGGTCGAATATTTGACATTTCCTCACAGTTCACTTTCTCACTATTTCTTCATCTTCTTCTTCTGATTTTGCCCTACCGTGCCCCGGCGCATAAACCAAAGAGCGACTAAACATCCCGGGGTCTCTACTCCTTAACCCCTGTGAATGCCAGAGATTCGTCTCTCGTTGACCGCTCAAGGGGTCGCCGTCTGCCCCCTTCCTTGAATGACCGACGTCGGCCAACGCTTGCGGGATATTCAGGGTTGTAACCCCAAGATGTTTGACACTTAATGATTTTCTTCTTCTTTTTTCTATTTTTTGCTCTACTTGAACCGACATACTTAGGTACACATTCATACACTTGTCGTGAGAATTAATGAGTTTTTCGGAAGCAATTAATTGTAAAATGTTTGTATTTTTGTTTTACTGTTGACTTTTTTATACTATATTTTTAAGTTTTAAATTTTTATTCATTAAAATTATAAATAAATTGCGAATTACTTGAAGTATTAAGAACAACTAATTTATAAAAAATAATTAAAAACTCCTGCGTAGATACATACAAACATACATACATACAAACATACATACATACATACATACAAACATACATACATACAAACATACATACATACATACAAACAAACATACATACATACATACAAACATACATACATACATACAAACATACATACATACAAAAATTTACTTCCCATTCACGCATATACTGCATACACATATAAACACACTTCGCAATTCACACTGACCACATACATAGGTACCCACACATAAACATACTTCCACACTGATCACACAAACACACTTCCACACTGACCACACAAACACAAAACATATTTCCACATTGATCACACATAAACACATTCATTGATCACACAAACACATAAACATACTTCCACACTGACCACACACACAAACACATTTCCACATTTCCACACTGATCACACAAACACATAAACATACTTCCACACTGACCACACACACAAACACATTTCCACATTTCCACACTGATCACACATAAACACATTCATTGACCACACAAACACATAAACATACTTCCACACTGACCACACAAACACATAAACACGCTTCCACACTGACCACACAAACACATAAACATGCTTCCACACCGACCACACAAAAAACACATAAACACACTTCCACACCGACCACACAAACACATAAACATGCTTCCACACTGACCACACACACATTCCACACTGACCACACACACACACACAAAGCCCAATTCCAATTCGTGACCAATGTTTTCTCCTTCGATCGAAAATAGCAAAAAATGTGACAAACGATATTAAATGTCCCACAAGAATCCCCGAGAACCCAAGAAAATTGGCCAATTTGTTAGCAGCTAGCGAGCCAAGGTGACGTCATTATTAGCCAATGGCTATCATCTGGGGTAATATTAGCCGTTTGTTGTCCGCGGGAGCAGATCGAGAATGTGACACTAATTTGGCTGCAAACAAAACGATGGGTGATAAAAAAATATGTGAGTGAGTGAAAGAGAGAAATAGGATGAGAAAGAAGAAAACAGGATGGTAAAAGTGGCGGGAGAAAAAGATAAAAAAAGAGAGAAAGAGAGAGACAGAAAGAAAGAGAGAGAGAGAAGGAGAAAAGGGGAGAGAAAATATATTAAAGGGGATAATATAGTAATCCTGTGTTTGGAGCTTTACAGTGAGTCAATCAGTATGGGTTGAAATGCTGTTGTGTTTTGATTGAGTTGTTTCGTTGTAATCAGTAAAATAATAAAATAATAATATTAATCATAATTAAATTGTTATATTAATACTGTAGCATATGTAATAAGTTAGAATTTAAATATTCGTAAAGTTTATTAATTCATTAAAATATTTTAGGTTGTAAATATTTTAACGTAGTAATTGTATTTGCCAACATACAAATAAAATTCTTCGCTCTCCAGTTCCATCGAAATGTAAACTCACAGCAAGATGCATTTCATGGATCGACAAATGCATCACACCTTTTACATCGACACAATATCGCAAATCACATCGAGACAATATCACACAATCACAACGACACAAGATCGCAATCACGACAATTAAATAATTACATCGAATTCCATCTTACTGTCATCTCACACAAGAGAGAGAGAGAAAGGCACGCATACACGTCTCCTTGAGTTGCGTTCGCGCCTATTTTTTGTGTGTCCCCCGCGTGAAGAAATGGGAGGAGGTGGGTTAGGGTAGGGGTGGGACTCAATTAAAGGTCTCGAAGTACTGGTCATCCCGTTATGCAAGTATGCGTGCGTGCGTACGTGTGTGCGTGTGTTTAGTTACAAAGTGTGACTCTTTGACCGTTCATTGTCCAGTTTGTTTAAGAGGTGACAATCGTGTGCGTGTAGCGGTTTGCACCTGTCCGTCCAGTGCGCGCATTCCGAGAAGTCCGAACGCTTCCTTATAAGCGGGAGAAGCAGTGAAAGGTGAGGAGAGTTGGAAAGTGCTGTCCGTTGCTGGAGACGAGTTGTCCGTTCTGAAGAGTGAGGTTTAGAAGATATTTTGTAGAGATAATTTAAGTGGTTTTGTTGAAAAAAAGTTTTAGTTAGCTCGTCAGTGGTTGTTGTGTATTATATGATGAAGAGGAGAAATATTGAGAACGAAGTGCAAGACTGTGGGATCAGTTCTGCTAATAGGAACGATTCTACGTTGAAGAAAGAGAAAAGAAAAGTGAGATTTTGACATTTGTTTTTTTTTTAAATTAAATATTTTTTATTGTATACTTTAAATCTATAAAGGATGTGTAGGTGTAGGTTGTAGAGGTTCAAGAACATGTTGTTTTAAAGTGGCTTTTAAATCCTAACGGAATAAAAAAACATCTCCAATTTGCGGATTACCATTATTTAACATTTTACATTAAATAGTCTCCTAGCAAATAAAATATTCAAATACAAAAACCCCTAAACTGAAAATTAAGTTTAAAGATTATTTAAATGGCTAACTCGGGCTGTAGCTATTCATACAGCTGCCGCTCATTTGCAGTTGAATAGCTGACAATGGATAGAGAAATTAGAGAGTAGAAAGAAAATATCTTCTGGACTGTGCAATAAAATTAAACACGCCATATAGACACAATAATTATTAATTTAAATCAGGATAAATTTTAAATTAAACGTTTTTAATTTTTTTATTCATTTAAATTTTAGCTCAGAAAAGTACTCGTGGAAAGAAAGCGTCGAGAAAGAATCGACAGATGTCTGGATCAGCTTAAGGGAATCCTCATCTCTTCTGGACTTCATCAAGGAGACAGTGCAGCCGGTGGAATGGAAAAAGCTGACATCTTGGAGCTGACTCTTCGCCACATAGCTGACCTGCGTAGCCGAGTTAAGCTCCAGAGAAGTTCCGGCTACCTGGCTTGTCTCAAGGAAGTAGACAGCGTTCTTAGCCGCAGCGCCTACGACGACGGCGGCTCGCTACGCCAGAAAGTCATGCAGCATCTCCAGCTGAAGCAGCTAGATTTCAGTGGCGATGAAAACGGCTGCGTGGGTCGCAGCCGAAACGAGTCGACTAGAATTCCGCTAGCCGAGCGACGAGTCAACGCGATGTGGCAAAACGGTTACGACGGTTCGAATCGCACCTATTCAAGTCTGCTCAAGCAGCAAGCTGTTCAGAAGTCTTACTTCCGCACAGCGCAGACATTTGACATGCCGTTGAGCAACTTCCCCGATAACAGCAATATCATCAACAACAACAGGTGTGACAATAAATACAACAGGACAGGTGTCATCAGCAACAGTACAACACGTGTACCACCGTCACGCTCACCTGTATTAACACATTCATTTGTAAATTCGTTATCAATCTGCTCATCATCGCCATCATCATCATCCTCATCATCACATCCGTTACGATCATTTGTTTCAATGCCGTATCACAACATTTCACCGGTCGCGCCTCAGTTGACACCTTCTTATTTGTCACCATCTTCGTCGTCAACGAACTTATCACTCCTGTCAACGCCATCGCATTGCACGATCTATCCGGCGATCAATTCCATAAAACAAGAACCTCAAACCGATCCGGCATTCAGCCAAAGACCCGGGATGGTGTACGGCACTTCGGACGACCGCGGGCCCATCTCACCGGCGTCTGCATCTGCCTGCAGTCGGGGGCACCACAACCTGAACTCTGACGAGACCCATACCTTCAGCGGGGACGATGCCATCAGCGATGAAGATGATGAAGATGAAGAAATTGATGTCCTCGAAACTGCCGTTTACAATCCCGGAGATGATGGAGTAGAACCAACTAGCAGTAGCTGTGGTGGTAAACTGCGAAATCCGGCGTGGAGACCTTGGTAGCACCTGAATTGAGACTTTTGTCAAACAGATTTTTGTAATTAATTTTGTAAATAACTGATTTATTTTTCAAATTAAATTTGTTGGTTTTATCAGCGTTTTGTTAATTCTTTATTATTAGCTTATTTTTTTTAATTATTATCTAATCATTGTAAAAATATAAACGTATTTATACAACAAAAATCGTATGACCTTAGTTGGTAATAAAAAAGTAAATCAACGTAGTGTCGCTAAAATCATTAAGTCACATAGCCTGTCAAAAGTTTTTTCATGACTCTATAGGGAAGAGTTATTGAAAAAATGCGAGGGGGGTATGCAGGCAGGTTTGTTTAAGCTCAAGACCATATATGGACTGTCTGCATATGAGATATCTTGGTATATCTGTATATGGAGTTTTTGTTGTTGTATAAGCTGATTTATGTATTAAGCTGAATTGCGTAGTTAGCTGTTGAATGGCGAGTGAAAGAATAAACGAGAACTAAAAATTAAAATAAAATAAAATAAAGGAAGTAAAAAAAGAAAGAGAAATAAACAAAGAGAGAGAAGTAGGAATTTCAAATAAACACTTTTGAATGTGTCATACAGTTAAAGCTAAGTTTACGTCTTGACATTTTACAGGTAAGCAGCTGAATGGTTTCTCATTAATATTCATGAGGAACTGTGATGTTTATGAGGAGTTTTTAGTACTTAACCTGAGCATACGTAATAACCATAAGCACAAACTGTAGTAGACTTGTACATAGATGCACGCCAATGTACGTATATGGCCCAATGGCTCTATCATATTTTAGAGGCTTTGGGTATATGAGTATAGTGACAATCATTAGTTTGTATGACACAAACTATCAAACTGGATCCGATGAATATCTACCAGAAGTCATTTTAGATTTACCAAGACTTATTAAAACAAGATATATACAAACATAAACAATTATAAACTGTTAATTATTTGTGATGAACAAATTTAAAAATAAATGATTGATAGAAATTATTATAGTTAAGTAAAAAAATGATTAAAACGTTGTGTATTTTACTGTCCTTGGTCAAGCTTTGCTGCCTCAGTGTACATGTCACCAAGTGGACCTTTGAATCTTTTCGGTTCACCGTCTGAACTTTCAACCTCGTTTGTCTTATCTGGATCGAGGTTTTTCAATTCAGCATAATTCAGTTTTATATTGCGTTCTTCTTTTTCATCTTTTTCTGATTGTTGGAAGGCTTTTGCTGGAACTCCAGGAGAATGAGGCTCCCTTTTGATGCAAAAGTTTAAATAAACAATTCATTTTTATGGTTGATTTTCTCCCAATAATCTGATTAAATGCGATGCCCAGCTTGTTTGTTTGTATTTGTTTGTGTGTGTTGTGTGTGTAGCAGGCTGGTTGGTTTTTAGTTTTGAAGCAAATATTTTTAGAATAGAATGGGAAATTTAAAAACGGAAGTCATCTACAGTAGAAAAAGTTTTGGCTAAACTGTAAATCAAATTATGCATGACTCCTCAAAGATTTCGAGTGGCATAGAAGCAAAACTAGAAGCTGAATCACCAGCAAAATTAGGATGAAAAAATACTACTAAGCATGTTTTTAATGTAAATACTTAATATACTGTCAGAATTTAAGCAAATGTAATTTGTTAATAAATATATGACTTACTCGTTCTCCTGCATTGATGAGTTTACGTTTGGAACTTCAACATAAATACCTTCTAGAGCGGTTGGTCTGAGGCAGATAAAAATTTATAGATATCACATAACTATGCAAATAGTAAACAAATTTTACAAAATAATTTAGTGAAATATTACATACAAAACTCGAAAGTTCTAAAAAGAAATACAGTATTTTCAGTACACCAATCTAAGATATTTACTTCTTATTCTTAATCAATTTTTTTTCAAACTTACTTCTTGGTCGGCGTAGAGCATTCAGCATATGCTTCTTCTTGTGAAGTTGTGCTAGGAAGACGCGAAAAGCGATGTTAAAATAACATTATAATTTTGCACTTACATTAAAATCTTATAGCAGACTATTAGTTTCAATATAGAAATAATAATCACTTGACAATAAAGTGACCGTCATTAATTTCTTCGTATGGTCTGTCTTCTTCTTTTGCAAATGAGTTCCTTAAAACAGCAGAAGCCTTCTTGCGTCTGACGTAAAAGAAGATGACTATGGAAGCAATCACTATGACAACTAGACACGAAATTCCAACACCGACACCAATTGCAACGGATGCTGGAAAAATAACGATACAATAAATTTTTTTGGAAGAATTTTTTAGATATAAATACTAATGGGCAACTGTTCTAAATATTTCATTAGTTTAAGTCACTTTAATAAAATTTAATATTACAAAGGAATAAAATTAAAACAGATAATTTTAACTTTGTTCGCAACACGAAATAAATTTAAGTTATTTATAAATTTATTTTATGTTTCAAAATAATTGCTTATGCCTTTATAAATAATTGTTTAGGCCTTTATAAATAATTGTTTATGCTTTTATAAATAATTGTTTATGCCTTTATAAAAAATCTATAAGCTTTTTTCTTAAACGTTTGTTATATTGGCTAAATTTATCACAACGCATACTTATAAAATGTCAGAACCTTTAAGTAATATTGGTCTCGCTTGTAATTAATTTTTATTAATTATAAACTATTTTTTGCCAATGTCAAATATAACAGCTTTTAAACTTTTATCCAAAAGCATCAGTTTTGTAAAGCAGCTTTGAAGAAAAAATGCACTGAAACGCTCAGTTATATGTATTTGTCAAACAGTTAATACTAATTAATAGTGGATTAAATTTTTTTATAATAATAAGCTGTGTTTTTTATTAGCATTTCAATAGTCAACGCTTTCCAACAAGTTCCTGGTTAATTTTATTTTTAAAAAGTCAACGAAGTTTTATTGTCAAGGTTGAGCAGTGGTGAGACACAACTAGTGTTTTATAACGGCCGAATGTCGCAGTGTTGTGCCGTGAGCCAAATGATAACGTGTTAAATAAAAATTAAACTCACGGTTATTGTTTGGATTATTCTTACTGGAATCAGTTGATGATGATTCTTCACCTGAAAAATTTAATTTGTGCAATTAATAACTAAATAAATTTTTATAACATTTAAAACATAATATGTAATAAAAATTTGAAACATTTTTTAGATATTTATTAAACTAATTCATATAGTTTACCAATTAAACATTTAATTTTTTAAATAAATATATGACCAACCCTGAACGCAAATAACATAAAAATTCTTTGGCGAATATGTGTTTTTTAATTTGTATTCTTTGGTGAGATGTGCAAAATCTGCGCCATCACTGAAATTACTTTTTGGATTATCTGTTTCCCACGCGGAGTATTCCAATGGAGTTGCTAAAAAGTAAAACATTTCTAAATAAATAATTTTTTTAAAGTTAATAAAACATTTTTGGCAAAATTTCAAAACAATTGAGCTTTGTAATTTAATTAAAAAGATCATGTATTTTGAACAATAACTAACAATCTGGGAATAAAATCTTTGAAGTCAAGATTTCTATTCTTGATGACATATATAATTAGCAGGTCTACTTAGTTTTTTTTTTATTTGTAAGGCTTTTCAAGTATATCAAAACTTTATTTCTTAGACTACAAGACAACATGAGCTTTATAACTTTGAAATCATTACCTTACGTTATCAAAATGCTACAAATGGCATTGATTATATATTTTTTTAAATAGTTAATTATACTAATTGTTTTGTAGTCTGGAAGTAAATCAAAATTAACTAAATTACCATGAATAAACATATTAATCAATAAATTTTCAAAACCATTTTAAAAATAAAAAACATAACTGACAAACAAAGATAAGTCGATTTACTCCAACACTAACAAAATTCAATTGCAAAAATTAATTAAAACTTGCATTTATGTTGCCACGTCCATTTTTCTCTGTAAAGTCCAATCCAAAAGTCGTCATTAAGGTCTTTTGGAATATCTTGTATTAAATTAAAACTTGCTAAATCAGATCCATTTGATAAACATTGAGTTCGTGCCTCCCACCAAGTTAATTTCTTGTTCACAATGTTTAAACAGTTTTCAAAACAATCTTGATAAGTATTTAAACATTTATTTGACAAAATTGTTTGATATCAAAAAAAGAATTAAATAACTTATCTTTATTACCTTTTTTGGCACAAATAAACGAATATGGTGTTAAATTGTTTTCAGCTTTAATTGTTTTGTCTTTCAAAAGTAATCCATAATTGTAATTATTTAAATTATTTGATGGTGATGATGCTGTAAAATTATATTTTAAATAATTAAATTAAACATTATAAAATATATATTAATTCATTAGTCAAAATAGCAATGATATTTTCTAACCAGTGAAACCATTCAGCCACATCCAATCAGTAATTTGTCTTTTTAAATTTATAAAAAATTCATCACTATTAAATTCAGTTGAGTATTTTTTTACAAAATCTTTAAAAAACGTTTTAACAGTTTCAGTGGGTATTTCAAGTAGATATCCATTAGTATTTTGACAAAATTTATCTGCAGCATTAACATCAGATTGAAATTTCTGATCTTTGTCATAATAAAAACACATTCCTTTATCCGAATTTGTAAAATTAAAACAACTTTCTATCGTTTCAGTATAGCAACTTTTATGAAGTCCGGTTATCCATAGAATGGTAAACCACAATGTACTTAATTTCATGGCTGTCTTAATACGTTTCTTCTACTTTTTTACTTTATTCGTAAATGTTTGTTTTAAATTTGAATATCAAGTGAATCTTTACATAAAATATGTCTAAACACTTCAGTTTAGCCTTTGTTCTTAGTTGAGTTTGACTACTTGTTTTAAAAATTCCATATTAAATAAACTTTTTTAAAATTCGTTTTTAAATATTATCGAAACATTCATTTTGATTCAACTGAAAATAGTTATTATTTATTTAAAACTGAATAAGTTTGAGTTAAAAAACTTGCTGTCGTTATATTCAGACTAGATTTCTTTTGTTTAGCTTTATAGACATCCAACACCTATAGAGTTTTTGATTCTAGCTCGTGTTTTGAAACAGCTAATAAATAACTTTTGGGTTTTTCTCTAAAGGTTTGAAGAAGTAAATATTACTTAAATTTGTCTAGTCACGTGCTAGGTTTTGAGACATGACCGTATTGTCTTCTTAAATCTATCTTTGGTTTATGTAATTTTTAATTTAAAATCCGGCCAAATTTGAAATATTTTGTTTTACATTGAGGCATTTTTCAATAAATTTGATGTTTATATAAGCATTTTTGAAGAATCTCTACAGTTACGTATTTTATGAGAAAATTATTAAATAAGTGCTTTGGCAAATTAATCTTAAACTGGATTTGAAAAAAACGTAATTGTTGCTCTTTCAAAAACAAATTAAATACCACTTCATTTGATGTCACATTTATTTTCATTTTCAACTGGAGCAAGTTTACCCGTGGATGTTAACAACGCACAAAGAGGCCACTAAGGAGAACTCGAAGACCCCTATTTAAATTGCAACCACTCTAAATTTGTTAGGGTTCGTTTCACATGCAATATCATTTTTTAAATTCCAATTTGTTGGGAAAAAGTTATTGTCTTGAATAATTTTGGTGTTTCTAGAGAGAACTAGTTTGTCAAGTAGTTTTGAAAAAGCTAATCGAATTGAAACGCAATAGATATATTGTTGTTGAGAATTCATTCATTGTTTTAAAGTATTAAAGCAACCAATTGCCGACTGGCAGTCTATTTATTTTTTATAAATAAGTCAAAATCTTAAAAATATCATGGTTCTATTATAAACACAGGTTAATTCTGAACCAAATTATTTCTTTTTAGTTTGAATAATAACAAACAATGCTGACGACTTTTTTTCAAATTTGTGGATTGAACATTGTTTAAGGTTTGGTTAGTGGCGATATGAAACAACAAGACCTCCAATAAAAAAGTTAAACAGGATATTACTATTGAAAATTAAAGTTAAAATTAGTTTTTGATAAATGGAAAAATGAAACATTAATAAAGTTTTTAGAATAACATTTTAAATAAGTTTGTTATTTTATTTTAGACTTCACGCAGTTGTGTTTATGGACTTAATGTTTGGTGTTTCAACATTAATTCAAGTTGTTGTTTTTTTAAAACAGCAAACAATTGTTTGAATAGATTTGATTTGCAAAATGAAAAAATTCTGGGTGAAAAATCAACTATCATTTCCATGTGCTGTAGTTAGAACTTCATAGTTTCTTTCATCACCCATATTCCTTTAAATAAAAATTTTATAATATTCAAACTCAAACTATATAACATACTAATATGGTTTATATAGAGTTTTGCAGCAATACTTTGAATCGTTGTGTTTTTTATTTATTTTTTTAAGGTTAGTGACTGGCGAGACACTCAACCTGAGCAATGCGAGTAAACTCTTTGCTTAAGGGAGGTACTAGGTCGCATCGCGCCAACGTTTCTCCCGAATAACTAGAGGCAGATTTTTAAGGTCAATGTACCTGCCTCCACACACACTCCACGGACGCTGGTGGCGCTGGTGAGATTCGAACCGCCGACCTCAAGACGACAGGCGAATGCTTTTACCACATTACCACATTTAGGCCTTGCGCTTTATTATGTCACAATAAATGTTTTAAAAAATGTTTTAAAAATGTTTTTTGTGTGTAAATTCTTTAACCTTTGAGGAGTTTCATAAATATCATTCTGTAGAGATGGCAGTTTCGTGTTGCGTCTTACAAGCACAAAAATGACGATAGAAATGATAATGATAACGACCATGCAAGATATTCCTACTCCAATGCCAATTTTAATTGCTGTATAATAAATGATTATCTTACTTGAAATAATTGGGCAAAAAATATGAAAAAGTTTAAAAAAAATTATAACTGTTATTTCTATAATTATAACAATAAAATTTCTCATGTTTTATTAATTATTTTAATTAAAAATAAAATGAAACAAATACACTTTATAATTACTTACCATTATTATTTGGTGCAACATTGTAAACAGTTGATAAAAAATTGTTGGATGGTTCTACGTCTAAAATGTTTAATTAAAGCAATTTATGAAAATTTTTTTATAATCTAAAAATAAAACCAAATTACGCATGCATTCAAACCTTGACAAAATTTTCTGATTTTTTATTGAATAATTTAATTTTTAAAGAAAATACCTTGAACGCAAATGACGTAAGAACTTGTTGGCCGATATGTGTTTCTTAATTTGTATTCTTGAGTGAGAAATGCAACATCTAGGCCACCAGTTAAATAACTTTTAGGACTATCTGCTCCCCACGCGGAGTACTCCAATGGAGTTGCTAAAAAGTAAAACATTAATAGATAAATATTTAAAAAAAAGTTATTTAAATAAACTTTTCTGCAACAAAACAACTGAGTTTTGTGAACTAATTAAAAAAAAGTTCATGTTTTTTTAATCAATGACTAGCAAACTGGAATTAAAAATCTTTAAGTCAAAAGTTCTATTCCTGATGACATAGCTATAAATAGCAAGTCTGTTTAGTATATTTTATTTTAAGGTCTGTCAAGTATATTTGTTTTTTAGACTACAAAACTTTTGAATACACAACATAACATGAGCTTTATAACTTTGAAAACTTTATCTAACGTTATCAAAATGCTTCAAATGGCATTGATTATATTTTTCGAAAAAAAAAATTAATTACTAATTCTTTGGATGTCTTGAAAAAATCTAAATTAACTAAATTACCATGAATAAACATATTATTTAGGAAATTTTCAAAACCATTTTAAAAATAAAAAACATAACTGACAAGCAAGGATAAGTTGTGTTAATCTAACACTAACAAAATTCAATTGCAAAAATTTATTAAAACTTACATTTATGTCGCCACGTCCATTTTTCTCTGTAAAGTCCAATCCAGTAGCTTTCGTTAAGGTCTCTTGGAATATCTTTTATTAAATCAAAGCTTGCTAAATCAGCTCCATTTGATAAACATTGGTTTCGTGCCTCCCACCAAGTTAATTTCTTGTTCACAATGTTCAAACAATTTTCAGTACAACCTTAATAAGTATTTAAAAATTTATTTGACACAATTGTTTGATTTTAATGAAAAAATTAAATAACTTATTTTTATTACCTTTTTTGGCACAAATAAAAGAATATAGTTTTAAATTTTCTTCAGCCATAATTGATTTGTTTTGCAAAAATATTCCATAATCGTAATTATTTAAACTATTTTGTTGTGGTGATGCTGTAAAATTGTAATTGACAAAATTAAAGGAAACATTATAAAATATATATTAATTATTTACTAAAATTATCAATAATATTTCTAACCACTGATACCATTCAGCCAAATCCAATTAGTAATTTGTCTTTTTAAATTTATGAAAAATTCGTAACTGTTGAATGCAACTGAGTAATTTTTTACAAAATTTTTAAATATCGTTTCAACAGCTTCATTGGGTATTTCAAGTAGATATCCATTAGTATTTTGACAAAATGTATTTGCAGCATCAACATCCGATATAGTTTTCTGATTTTTGTCGAAATAGAAACATATTCCTTTATCTGAATTTGTAAAATTATAACAACTTTTTATAATCGTTTCAGAATAGCAACAATTATGCAGTCCAGTTATTCCTAGAATGGCAAACCACAATGTACATAATTTCATGGCTAAAATTCTGAAAACGTCACTTCTATAAAATTTCTTTTATTTAATCGTAAATGTTTGTTTTATACTTGAAATATTTCAGTCTAGCAGGATAGCATTACGTTTAGCTGCTTGACATAAAAAGCCAACATTTGATTATAGCCTTATAAAAGTCTACTTAGAAATTTTATCCAAAGATTTAATTTTGATTTCATTGAACATAGTAAGCACCTAGCTAAAACTAAATAAATTTGAATTGAGAAGACCTTACTGTTGGTGTTCTCACTCTAGCTTCTTTTTGTTTAGCTTTGTAAGCATTCAGCTAACAGGTTGCGTTACTCTAGCTGGTTTTTTAAAGCAAATAATAAATATTTTGGGGGTTTTCTAGAAAGGTTTTATGGCGTACGTATTTTGAGATTTTTTAAAAGATTTCACAAGGTAGGATCTTACAGTTCAGTAGATTTTTATCACTCTGAAGATACAGTTGACTTATCTGTATGAGAACAGGGTATAACAATTAAAGCAGTTGCTTATGGTGCCTGCCACCACACACCCCCTACGGATGGTGGTGACGCCTGTGAGATTCGAACCGCCAACCTTTAAGCCAACTAGCAAACGTTTGACCGCATTACCATCCAGGAAGTTGCGGTAAGTTTTACCTGAATTTTGGTTAATATAAAAAGTTTGTGTTTGCTGTTAATTTTTTTTTTCCAATGTTATTTCATCATTTTGAAAGTTTAACTCTTTGTTTGCAAAACCATCAATTTAGTTTGTTGTACAGTAAAAGTCGTCTAAAGCGACACCCTCAAGAGCGGATGTTAAAAGCAACGGACACTTTTGTTTGGAAAAGAACTTCTTAAATCCGTATCTGGCCTATAGCTATAGCTTGACCTATAAAAATATACATATACGAAAAAGGAACACTTTTGCTCTTTCCCGAAGATGTCCGCTCTTCAGGAATTTTTTTTTTCATTTAAATGATTTTTGTAGGTAAGATATATTATAAAGCTTGCAAATATCTGGTCTCATTCTAAGTTTACAATCATTAAATAAAATAAAATTAAAATAAACAATAATTCTTACGTAAGATAAATTGAAAATAATAACTTGTTTTTGATGAATGATATATTTTTATCACAATTTTTAAGCACTACTTTAATCTACATTAAATTATTAATAAGAAAAACTTTACAGACTGCTTACTATTTATTTTCAACCGCTAATGTTAGAATAAACAGAAGTTATTTAGGCTGCAAAAATGGACAAAACAAGGGTGTTTAGATATAATAATTAGTCATTAGCACGCTTAATGTTTGGGTTGTTTCCCCCAATTCACGTTTTTATTTATGTTAACATCTGAAAATGTAAATACAGTAAACGAATAATTTTATACAAATAACTAAATTTATTAACTAAATATTATATTATCTAATTTAAATTCTGTAAAATAAAATGAACTATTTTTTTATTTTTAATAATTTCTCAATTAAACATTCAGGAAAAAATTAAATTTAACAAATGAGCACGTTTATTCTTATAAGTTTATTTTCACTTGAAAGTTTTTTGTGTTTTAACTTTTGCGTCGTTATCATTAGTAACCTCTAAAAGAAATCAAACTAGTTTTTTTCCTGTGTGGCTTAGTTAATTAGAAACTTAATCTATTTAATAAACAAATTGCATTAGATAAGGCTAAATTAAATTTAAGACTGAGACAGTTCATCAGATAAAGGTTTGCTTGCGTCTCCAGCTTTATTTCTAGTTCGTATTTGGTAGCCATTACCGGTGTTACTCTAGTTGATGATCAGTGCTAAGGTACGATTTCACACGTGCCCTCTATGGAAAAAAACAAAACAAAATAAAAGTTAATTTCTATATCTTACCAGATAAATGTTATGTTAATAAAAAAACTTCCGAAATAAAAATTAATAATTTAGGGTTTTTTTTTTATTTTCAAAATATATTTTCATAACATTATTGTTTTGTTTAGTTTTAAAAAAAAAGCTTTGAAATAGTTTAATTAAACATTAAACGTTCAAACCTTTATTGATGATTTGTCCATTGACAGTCTCCTCCATTCTTCCGAATGTGTTCTGGCAAGGCCAGCGAATTGATTTCTTTTTAACCAGCAGAAAAATAATAAGGCTGGTTATGATGATGATTATGACGAGACCTGCCAACACCACTGAGACGCCTATTATAATACCTGTTTAGTAACATTTTTTAATATTATTAAATTTATTTTTGTTTGTTTTAAATCGATTTTGTGAGTTTAATAAGTGATTTAAAACATGTTATTTTTGCTTGACAATGTATCGACAGATCAAACAATTTCCCAGCTTTATTGAAACTGAAAACATTTAAACTACTTAGAAAAGAATTCATCTATAAGATATACCACAAATTCTATTTTCAAAACTATTCCTGAGTTTGTTCTTTGGTTATGAATTTTAAAATTTGACACTCCACAAACCACGATTCAGCGGTTACTAGCAGACCTAGCTACCATCACCCCAGAGGTAGACATGGGTCCATTTTCGGCGACCCAACCAAACTCTAAGCATGGCCGAGTCAACCCAACCTATCTTCGCCTCTGCATCACCCCATCAAGTCCTGACCTTTCCTTGGCCTCAGACCCTCATAAAAACCTAAACAATGCTGAGTATCTCAGTTGGTATATTCTAATAAAAAACAAACTAATCTAGTCAATACCAACCTGTGCTCGATGAATCTGATGCTGTATCAAAATATTGTTTTATTAATATTTCAATTTAATTTTATTTAACTAACAAGAACCAAAAATTGAAAAAATCGAAATATTAAATTCTGACCTATTCTGATCGTGTCATAAAGGTCAGGTGGATCGGGAGTATCTGTTTAAGTGTGAATAATTTCTGGCATTAACATTATTATTAATATCAACAACACTAAAAATAAAAATATTGTTAGTTATTGAAAATAAAAAAATACTTGCTTAACAACCATTTAAATATTTACAAATGTTTTAAACATTTTATTTTTCTAAAAATAAAATATTTATTAAAAACTTAATAAATCTTTTTCTTTTTTTTTTATAAATTTGAAACAATAAAAGCATGTTCTTTTCCAAGGTTGCCATGACATCAAATTTTGCTAACAGTTTATAACAAATGTGTGTGGAAAATGATAAAGCAGAACAACAACCTGGAAAAGGTTCTTTGAAATAAGCATTATCAGGAATTCCTGTCGGTGAAAAAATATTTGTATAAAATAAATGACTGAATTATTAAATAAAAACATTATAAAAGTTTTTTTAAATAAATAAGTACACAAATTAATAAAATGATTTATTACTTTTAGATGTTCTCAAATAATTTACTTACCTTTCAGGCAAATTACGGCATAATTTTCTAACGGGTTTCTGTTAGCGTATAAAAATTCTAAATCCAGGTAAGCAACCTCGTCACCTCCATCGTAATCAGGCTGGGGGCTATTCGTGGACCATTTGGAAAAAACCAAGGGTTTTCCTGAAATTGCGAGCATTTAAAAAAAAATAAATCAATAAACTTTATTTTTTTTAAAATTACTTAATAATACAGGATTTAACTGAAAGACCTGATTTTTGCCAAGTCCAAACTTCTTTATGCAATCCCACCCAGTATTTCTCATGAGACAAACTGGCAACGAAGGTCATAATGTCGATGTAGGCGAAAGACACCAAGTCCTTGAGAGTTCCTAAGTCACCTTTCTTCCTCAAACATTCGTTTCGCGCCTCCCATCTGTCTCTCATTGTAGAGAACACTTGTAGACATTTGGACCCCGAACGTAACCCGCCTGGTAGACAATCTGAAACTGAATGAAAAACATGTTTTATATTATGCAAATGAATTGTGTTCTTTGAGCTTACAAGTAAGGTTATAAATTAAGGTTAGCATGGCATGTCGTCACAATGACTTAAAAACATTTTTCTGCAATTACACAAAATAAATAAATAAATAAATAAATAAATAAATAAATAAATAAATAAATAAATAAATAAATAAATAAATAAATAAATAAATAAATAAATAAATAAATAAATAAATAAATAAATAAATAAATAAATAAATAAATAAATAAATAAATAAATAAATAAATAAATAAATAAATAAATAAATAAATAAATAAATAAATAAATAAATAAATAAATAAATAAATAAATAAATAAATAAATAAATAAATAAATAAATAAATAAATAAATAAATAAATAAATAAATAAATAAATAAATAAATAAATAAATAAATAAATAAATAAATAAATAAATAAATAAATAAATAAATAAATAAATAAATAAATAAATAAATAAATAAATAAATAAATAAATAAATAAATAAATAAATAAATAAATAAATAAATAAATAAATAAATAAATAAATAAATAAATAAATAAATAAATAAATAAATAAATAAATAAATAAATAAATAAATAAATAAATAAATAAATAAATAAATAAATAAATAAATAAATAAATAAATAAATAAATAAATAAATAAATAAATAAATAAATAAATAAATAAATAAATAAATAAATAAATAAATAAATAAATAAATAAATAAATAAATAAATAAATAAATAAATAAATAAATAAATAAATAAATAAATAAATAAATAAATAAATAAATAAATAAATAAATAAATAAATAAATAAATAAATAAATAAATAAATAAATAAATAAATAAATAAATAAATAAATAAATAAATAAATAAATAAATAAATAAATAAATAAATAAATAAATAAATAAATAAATAAATAAATAAATAAATAAATAAATAAATAAATAAATAAATAAATAAATAAATAAATAAATAAATAAATAAATAAATAAATAAATAAATAAATAAATAAATAAATAAATAAATAAACAAATAAATAGTTAACTAAATGAATATTTAAATAAAAATTTGTAATCGGTTTTACAGAAACATAAAAATACCATTGAGGGAGCATATGTAGGGGAGTTGAACTGTGCTTTCCTCAGCAACCAATCGATAACTTGAGCTTTGCTTAAGGACAGCTCCATACTGAAGCTGCTTGTTTGAATCGTTGTTTTTAGTCTCGTTGTAGATTCTTTGTGAAACTACATGAATGATGTTTTTACAACCAGTTTTAAAAATTTTAATACGTTAAACAGTACTGCTAACTTTTTCCAATAACTTTAGAAAAAAGTTATATCAAAAATAGGTTTTAAAATAGGTGATGTTGCACAATAGGGAAAAGAGTTTTGTATAATACAAACAATGCGTCAAAACTATCGTTAAATTTTTTTTTAATTTAAATATGACTAACCAATTTCACTGTTTATCCAGGTCCAAGACGGAATAAGAGATCTCCTCAAATTGAGTATTATTTGAAGATGTTGAAAACTGCTTCCGAAATCTTTTATAAACTGCTTGGTTAAGTTATAAACAAGTTCATTAGGTATTTCGAGTAAATACCCGTCGTTTGACTGACAGTACGTTTGAGCTGAGGTTAAGTTTTCCAAGACTTGACCTTGGCCTTCGGAGAAGAAACAGACTTGCTTGTCAGAGTTTCCATATCGGTAGCACTTTTCGATCGAGGCTTGACAGTGTGTCATTATTGACGCCGTCAGAAGGATCAAGCTAAAGTGTGTCATAGCAGTTAGTTATTAATTGAGGTAGATAGTTTTATTTACAAGTTTGATGTGTGTTTCATTTGGTAATCGGAGATTAATTAAAAAGATTTTACAGCATAACGTGTTAAAACTAAAACAGTCATAAAGTTTACGTTAGCATCTCAAAATATAACAAACATATTGTCTGCCTACTACAGTTCAGTTACAAGCTATCTAGGCTGTATTGTACATTGTACAGCTGTACGTATGTGTATAACTTGCATGTTAGCAAGAGCGTAAGACTTCATTTGACTGAAAAAAACACAACTAAACTATTTCTCAGCTACTCAATCAATTTCCATTAAAGTTTTTCAATTATTTTCATTCTTATAGAATAAATTATTATTTAAAAAAAATTTCGTTTTGTTTTTTTATTTTATTAATATTTCTCAACCCAGGACCCAAGCTCAAAAGTCAAACATTTTTACCGCTGTCCCATGGCGCCTTAAATCATTTAAAATTGTATTACCTGTGTTCTATTTGAGAAAAAAATGCTTTTAAGAATAAAAAACAAAATCTGAAAAATTATGCAGCCTGGTGATACAATTTAAATTATAACAATTAAATAAATTTTAATTTTATTCTAATTGAATTGTAAATATAATGTTTCATTAGCCAGGTAGTACTTAATTTTTTATTAAATTTAACATACGTATGTTATTTCATTATTACCATATTCAGTTACTAATTCACTAAAAATAACATTTTAAAACATTAACTAAAGCATATTTAATAAGAACACCTCTTTTTTGCTAATGATTTCACTATAATTGTGACAGAAGGATGGATGACTAGCATAAACCTTGCGATTTTTTTTTTCGACTATAGGTTGTACACATCGTCTGATAATAGAAAATAAAAATATTATATAAAACAGCTTTTTAATAATACACTTTTACTTCTAAATGAGAAGTTTTTCAATTATTTTCATTTTTATAGAATAAATTATTATTTTTACAATTATTTTTGTTTTTTTTATTAATATTTATCAACTCTCTGAAGCTACTTGGCAGGCTCAGTGGTTTCAGGCCATGTCCGACTGGAATACTCCGTCAAAAAAAAACAAGTAAGAACTTACCGGGAATTGCAAAATGGATGGATGTCACGTAATATACAACACTTGCAGTGACTGGAAAATACTGTTAATCTGAACTAGATCTTTTTCACTTTTTTCCTCCTTTCTCGATACGGATTTGGGCTGGCTTACATTAAGCTTACACTAGAGGCGTAGCTGGGGTTTTTGGCGTCTGCACCCCTCTTTTAAACTGTTGTCTCCAAAAAAATAGCTGACGACTAAGAAAGGGGTAGTCGTAGGGGCTGTTTCCAAAATTGCTCCATAACTTTCACAAGTAAGTAATTTTTCCAAGCTTTTTTCGTCAGTTACCTACTTAAACACTTTTTGTCGCCCTCCCCAAGACACTTTTGGTGCTCCTTCCATATGGCGCTCATAGATAATTGTCCCACTTGGCTTACACTGCCACCTACCTCCCTTTGGCAACCCGTATTAGCCATGAAGCTGCTGATAGAGATTGATCGTACAAAGACGAGAGTAGCTCGAAAAACAATTTTTTAAATCATTTAAAACTTTATTGACGATGTTCTATTTGAAAACAAATCTTTTTAAGTATAAAAAAAACAAATTCTAAGAAATTAAGCAGCCTGGTGAAGCAATGTAAATTATAATAATTAAAATGTTTTAAATTTTATTCTAATTAAACTGTAAATATATTGTTTCATTCGCCAGGTAGTACTTAATTATTTTTCTCAAATTTCACATATGTATTAAACATTATTACCATATTCAGTTGCTAATTCACTGGAAAAAAAACCTTTTAAAACATTAACTAAAGCATATTTAATGAAAACACCTCTCTTTTGCTAATGATTTCACAATAATTGTGACAGAAGGATGGATGACTAGCATAAACCTTGCGATTCTAAGGGACGGTATTCTTTGAACATTTTCTGATTCTAGAAAATTAAAATATTATATCAAAAAACGTTTTAATAAATTCACTTTTACTTCTAAATACACTAAAAAAAGAAATAATTTTTTTGTGTTATCCGATATATATGTAAAATGTATATAAATCAATAAATAAAAATGTAAAACAAATCTCGACCGAAATTTCATGTTTGCCCTAGAGCGATCTAACAAACCTCTCTCTGAAAACTTCAAACCCGCGAATCTTCTCTTGCGCAACAGGCTCACGTGCCCGCACAGCCGGAAGCGGCTAGAGCAAAGAATCAATAAAAAGATGACAGGATTAATAAAGTTCTGGGGGTGGATCAAACCACTTTTTTTTGCGCTTTCTATGCTATCCGTTTAGTCTCTGCAATATCGTTCTTTCTTGTGGTTCTTCAAAGAAAAATATGACAGCTCACTTGAGGGTATAAAGAACAGGCGTGTGTTTATCTTCTTTTTTATCCAATCGTACATTTATATATATATCTACGCATCTATCCATTTTTTCATCCATCCATCTTAAAATTCATATATCAATCTATTCATTCATTTTTCATCCATTCATGCATACGTCTACATATCAATCTATCCATTCACCTCTACATCTATCCTTTCACACAAATATCAATTTATCTACACATTTATCTTTCCATCCCAGACATCGTTATATCTATTCACCCAAACGTATCTTCACCTTTCCATACACCATTATTTATTTGAACCCAGTCTTACATGCGTACATACACGCATGTACATTCAACTGTCCGGCCATCCACTCCCCCTCGCCCTTACGAAGTTCATGCCATGCCACGTGTTTGCGCATCGTCCTGGAGAAAAAAGGCAAAAAATAGATCCACCCACGTCGTATTCCTGGAAGTGTAACATTTGGTCGTGTGTTTAAAATTAGCCTGAACTTCAGGTATCATCATCATCGCAATCATCTCATGTATGTTGTCATCACCATCATCATTTACCCGCATCGACCATAATGGTGATCAACAACATCATCACCAACCCTAATAATCATCATAAACCATTAGCATCAATGACCATTATGGTCATCGCCATTATTTACGCATCCTCGTCATCTTATCTTCACCATTATCGTCATCAACACCAAAATTACCGACCATTTCCGACACAGTCTCCTGGCCACCTTGACAACTCATGGAAACATCTTCTCGACCTTCGAATCCAAACTGCCAAGAAGAAACTGAAGGTTATGTTCCTGGGATGACAATCTCGTTTGCATAAAAAAAACATATTCAGCAGTATCAATCTTGACGTCACAGTCACTCAAATGACGTTTAACACATCGGGTTTTTTACAATTTGTTCATCAAATCGGTTAAATGGAAAGCAAGACAAAAAAAGTTGATAAACTGGCTGAATCGAGTCTGCAAAGCAGCTTATTTATTGAGATTGATAGCAATCCATGGAACATGGCAGATTCTCCCCCTTTTGAACTTCTGTAATTTTTACGCAGCTGTCAACTGTGAGTCGAAACGGACAATGTAATATATATCTAAGTTAATGGTCGCACTCACCTAAAATCAAAAAAAAAAATTTAAGAGGTGATCGTTCATTTAACCTAGACACGTGCTTAGGGGCTTGCGAGTCAGTGTGTGCTACAGGTTACAAAATCAGAATTTAAAATACGCTGAATGCTGGCTTATTTATTTACAAAAAAATATTTAAATCCATCATTTCTATAAATAAAAAAGTATAAATTCGATAAGCAAATAATTTAGCAAATAGATAAGTAGATGATATTTAAATTAACCAAATAAGTTTACACAAGCCCTGAAGGTTTGCTGATCAATCAATAATTATTATTATATCGGTAATAATTCTGTTAGACTTTCTGATTTCAGATGTTTCTTTGAGGAATCGGAGAAATTGAATAAGAAAAGATTACTAGAAAAATTAAAATATTTTTGATCTCGTCAAAGAAGAGTTTAAACTTTTCTCTTTTGAGAGTTTTTCTCGATGTAGTTTTGAGAACAATAAGATCGAGGTTTATTAGACGATATGGTCACAATAGCTTGAAGTCGACGTAACAAAAGTTTATTTCATATTTTAATGCGCCACCGACATGAGCGTCTTCTGTAACTTATTAATTGAATTATTATTATTATTATTATTATTATTATTATTATTATTATTATTATTATTATTATTATTATTATTATTATTATTATTATTATTATTTTTATTATTATTAAAATCAGGTAAATTACTCAGCGTATCTTAATGAAATATACCTGTAGTGTTCACGTAACAGTGTCACTCACCTGTCTAGCGAGCCAATGGTAGTCCTCAGAGGTAGGGCTTGAACCGATACCTGGGCGGAGCCTGATTACTACGATAGTAGAAATAATTTATTGATAAATAAAAAAAATCAATACAAGGTCATTTGTTGAACTGACCTATCTGTCCGTGTTTTTTTTTTCAATTGAAAAGTGCTAAGTGGAGTGAAAGAGACTGATATTTGAGCAAGCAGTTTGTGCCAATCTGGAGTTCCTTGGAACACCTCTTGCCGATAAAAATCTTCCTAGGGTACACTTGATCTACGATGACGTTGGATTTCTGAATAAAAAATAAAAAACTTTTTTTTTATGAGCAGTTGCAATTTAATGCCAAAGAAGAAAATTTATTGAAATAGCTTATCGTAAAGTCTTGTTTGAGTCGCTTTTTAAAAAACTCAGTTCGGTAGGATTTAAAAATTCAGTTTCGTCAAAGCAGAGATCGAAGACAATGGAGCGTCTCTAAAGCTCTTTGAGTATGACTTTGACTTATTGAGGAAATTTTAAATGCCGATGAAATATTAAGAGAAT
Source organism: Erpobdella octoculata (assembly GCA_963978895.1). Lineage (NCBI taxonomy): Eukaryota > Metazoa > Annelida > Clitellata > Hirudinida > Erpobdellidae > Erpobdella > Erpobdella octoculata. Next base: position 24,840,052 of record OZ022246.1, read on the forward strand.
TTCTATGATAAATTCTGCAACATATTATGATCTAGTCTCTCTCGAAATATTTCTTTGACAGATGTACAAACAGAGGTATTTTTTAGAGTTTATTTATTAAAGTTTTGACTTGATTTTAATTTTATTTTTTTTTTAAATTATTATTATTATTATAAATATTATTATTATTATAAATGAAATTTCGAATTTTTTATAATGGTGAGTTTATTTATGCAATTTTCAAGTTTTTCACTTTTTTTATGTTGTTTTTAGAGATTTTGCGAGTCGACAATTGCTGTATATGTTGCTCGGAACTTACGCAAAAGTGCGGTAAATTGATATTACAGAGTGCCCAAAAATTCCCTTACTGGTTATTTTAAGACAAAATAGATAATGCATGGTCAATATTGGTCAAAGAAAATACTCAATTTGAGTTATTATAGTTTTTTACAGAGTCCAAGTTATTCTATCTTAAAGTTTACATTATTATTATGAAAATGCATTATCTGTGCAGAATGATTATTTCAACGTCTCTGTCAGTTCCAAAAAAAGATAGAAAAAGTTAATTTTAACTCAAAAAATGAATTTAGCTGTAGTTTGATTTTTGCTGATTATAGTCATTTTTTATTTAACTTCTGTACTTCAAATAATTTTTGAAGACGTTTAAAAGACTCCTCCATGTTTTTATTGCCTGAAACTGTCAGAAATTCACAAAAGCACAACATGACAAAACGACACTTTCGGAAAGCTAACAAGCAGACGAAAACACAGCGGCCATCTTCTTTTTTAACAAGTTTTTTGAAAAGTCTTTGCACGTCTTCTGTAGAATCGTTACAAGAAAAAAAATTAAAAAGCAAAATGACAGCAAAAACATTTGTTATTCAAATAAATAAAGGAACATGTCTGCGTGCAACCGACTGTCCGTGTACCCCTACTTGTGGCGACTAGTGTGTGAATATGTTGTTATGCATGACCAAGTGTAACCAAGTGTGACCATGTATCTTTGTGCGACCAAGTGTGATCGTGTATCTATATGTGACAAAATGGGATTATATAACTGAGTTATTGAATTAAATTGTATTTATGTGTGAGCAAGTGTGACTATATAACTGAGTTATTATAATTATACTTTTCTCTCTCAAGCGCTATGAGCAACATCGCTCCATCTCTAAGCGCAGCCGATGCCACCTCGAGTTCAACCGGTGACGAAACTTTCAGAGGAGTCATTGCCCTGTGCGACCTGGAAGCCGATGCCGACGGTGGACCGTTCGAAGTTGCAAGAGAGTTCTTCCTGAAATCGGAAAAAGACGAGCAAACCAGCGAGACTGGAAAAAAATTTCTGGAGGTAAGCAAGAGATGGTGCATCAAAATAGGATATGGTGGGCTGGGTTGACACGTAGGTTGGATTGGGTTGAGCTGGGTTGGGCTGAGTTGGGTTGAGTCTAATTTTTTTACACATGCGTGTTGAAAAAAATTAAGTAAATAAAAATTTTAACTGCGGGTTGAATTAAAAAAATTAACTTTTTAAGTGGGTTGGGCTGGGTTAAGAAAATGATGAATTAAATTGGGTTGGGTTGTCAAAAATGGACCCATGTTGACCTCTGTGGTGCATGCGTCCTGGTGTGGCTCTGTTTAACTTTAAAATTATTTTTATTTTTTCTCGAAGCCAGGTGGCATATTAAATTTCTTTTTATTCATTCTAGTATTAATTTTTGTTTTTTTTCTCTCGTTTTTTAATCATTCCAAACGAAACTCGGGTGTTTTTAATCCCATTGGAGACGCCCACGACGCTATATCCATCGTCACCGTCATCATCTCCATTGACACTATCTCGAAACACTACCACACTATGAGACCATGACATGCTGATTGACAGTGTGACATGGTCGGTATTTGATGTCATCTATATACGCAACATTGGCTCTTGTTTGCGCTTGCTTTTGTTGGCCCTACATGCATACGATGGTGTGTGCAATGTGCAATCATCATCATCTGTCTTTGTTATTGTACCAAGTTGACGTTGTGGGCTGTGTTGCTGTTGGTATCAAAAGAAAATAATTTTAAAAGTCGAATTAATTTTAGTTTTTATAAAAACAACAATGACCAGTAAAAAGTTTAGAAGAGTTTTAAAAAATTATATATTTTTTACAATATTTTTTTAGAAAACTTCACACTCATGAAGGTTTTTTTATGCAAGACTTTAATTTTTTATTGGCAGTTTGTTAGTGCTGATTACTTCCACAATGCGGCTGCTAGTTTTATTTTGAAAAAAACCCGATTATGACCCCAAAACTTTTAGCTACAGCCAAACTTTCCTGGAGTGGCAGCTTAGTCGATCGCCTAGTTAGCGGTAGATGGAGCAATTCTTTGATGTAAAAAGCATTTATTAGCTATTTTTTAGACATTTGGTATTTGAAAACAATTTTTTTTAATTTCCAATCAATGAAAAACAAATTAAAACATCTTTAGCGAAGACTTGAAGACTGGAGATACCGAAAATATCTTGCAGAACTTTGAAAGAAGGGATATATAAGCAATTCATTGTACTAAATAATAGAAAATAAGAATAATAACTTTTAAAACATGTTGTCATTTTAAATGTATGGTTTTAAATAGTTTTATTTATTATATATTTTCTTTTGTTAGCCCTATTTCTTCAAACGAACACCTGTGTAATATTTTAATTAATTTCAAATAATAATAATTTTTTATGACTACTCCAAAAACTGGTTGATAATTCTGAGATCCCACTTTTTCTCAGCCCAGCACAACGGCAAACGGTTGAATAAAGCAAATTTGTCAAAACTTGGATGCACGCAAAGTAGAAGATCCGCACAAAAACAAAAATTCGCTTAAACATGCTAAAGGCAGAGTATTTTTTTTTAAATTGGTCTAACAGCATTTTATGGCTCTTTCTTTCTTTTTCTTCTTTTGGTTTTTCTCCCTCGAATGGAAAGCAATAAAATGAAATCAATTGACAGGATATTTAAAAATATATATACGCCAATAAACAATTTTTACGTTTCCCACGACGATTGGCCGATGACACTCATAAATCACAGGCAAGTCCTACATCGATGTCTTTAATGGGAGAACGAACCACCGTCAGCGTTTTGTTCTGTTTTCTTTTTCTTCTTTTTTTTGTTGGAGACCATCATGAGAACTTGTAAACTCGAGACAAAATGATAATTGCCGCGTCTACTGGTGGTCCGAATTGGTCCGGTGGTCTGTCGGGTCGGTCTTAGTGTCTCTTTGCCATAATTTTTGGAGTTATATATATATATATATATATATATATATATATATATTTAAGTGTAATTGAGTACCGATAGAGGCGAAGAATTATTTTAATAAAGTTTACATAAATGACCATAAAAAGTGCTTGGATGAGTAAGTTTGTGTTTTTGTAATGGCGGTTTGTATTATTTTTTTACTTCAATTATATTTTCTTTAATTTTAATGGTAAGAAATTAAACATCTATTAGATTCAAAAATATTAAACTATATTATATTATAATAGTCATGTAGTCATGACACAGACTAGACCAATTCTTCTAGTAAGATTTGAAGGGCGATGTTTTTGAATTGTCTAATTTGTGAAATTCGAACAGTCTGCTTAGCCAATAATCAGAAATTGAATAAACTTTAAAATGTTCAATAATTTGTCACAAAATAAGAGACAAATTAGGATTTAATAGACTTTTGTAGCTCTAAAAATTATTGTCTCTGATGTTCGATTGTAAACAAAGAATCACGCAAGCGGCGCCAGACAAAGTTATAACAGCTGACAGAAACTTTTGGCCCTCGTCGGGTTGGCTTATGAGCAGAAGTTGAGGAGTTGACGATAGTAAACTATTTGCTCTCGTGAATGAGTTTTCATGCCGGTGGCAGAGAAAGCCGAAGAAGAAAAAAAGAAGAGGAAATAAAAATATTAGGAAATGAAAGAGAGAAAGAAGAAACAAGAGTGATTGGCCCTCTTTCAAGTCACGCCGAAACTTTATCAATTGTTTTTTGACACGCTACTATCGGGTCCACGGAACCACGTTAAAAAATTATAAATAAATAAAATAAATAAATAAATGAATATATATGTGTATATATTTATACTAGAGATATCCCGTCAAAAATGACGGATTTTTTTTAATTTCATTATGTATTATTTTACGATTGTAGCGCCACCTTTTTCATCTTCAGGGCTGACAGTGTACTATTGCGAAATAACTTTTAATATTAAACAAATTATTATTAAAAAATATTTACCTTACTTAAATTATATAAAAAAATTTATTTATATAATTATTTATTAATGTTATATATAAATTAATTTACCATAGATAGCAGATCGTCACACAAAAAACGTTTTACACAGACATGGGCTATTATATACATTAATATATCTTCACCATTAATAACAACAACAATATATCAACGGGGGCATACGGGCACCGTCAAAAACCCAGGTACGCTGAAGTAATCAGATAAATTCGTAATGGCTGTTAAAAAATTTATTTTTATTTTAATTCATCAATGAAAACTTTTGGAAACTGTGACCTTATGAATCGGGCAGTTGACCTGCAAAAAAAAAGTTCTTACTTGCACAGTACTGTTGTTGTCCGTGTAACTGTTTCAATGTCAACCTGTTTGGATGTTACTGTGCACGTGTGTGTGTGTGTGTGTCTGCGCGCATGTCCACATGTATAATAAATAATAATAATAATAATAAATAATAATAATAATAATAATAATAATCCCCCAGAAGAATGAAAGGCTCGTGCAGCTTTAAGACTTTAATTTGTTGACATTTTAAAACAAATATTTACTTCCATTGTTGATTTCTACAACCTTAGCGAGCGCATTACGGATAATTAAAAATGACTAAAATGATAAAAAAAACCTCAAAACTTCTTCATCCAATTTTGTTTTTTTTTCACCTGTTTGTTTCGGTTTATTTTCTTTTTTTTGCTATATCTCTCCGTCTGTTTCTTTTTTCTTTTTTTCTTGCTTTCTTTTTTTTATTTTCATTTGTTTTTCTGACATCTCTCATCTTCCAGAGTCTCACTGGATTCGTTTGTCTCTATCTACCCCCCAAACAAACAGGACAAATTTTCTTCAAACTTCCAGCCTTTTATTTCTCACATTTTCTTTCAATGCTTTTTTTATTCTACTTTTTTCTAAGAATTTTTCCGATATTATTTTTGAATTTATTAACTTTTTTTATTGCTTTTATATTTTCACTAAAAAGGCGTTTTTTCTAATCTTTTTCACGTCTTTCTGTCCATGTGTGTTCTGTGTGTGTGTATGTGTATGTGTGTGTGTGTGTGTGTGTGTTTGTGTGTATGTGTTCTTTTTGTGTGAATGCATGTGTGTGTGGTGTCTTTTTATGAACAGAATTAATCCTTTAGCCTCTTCATTAATCATAACTTTAAGCGGGCTCCAGTTGTGAGTTGTCTTTGATTTATTGCCATTGAAATTGGGCAGCCTATCAGTGCTGCCAAGGCAGAGACGCAGTAAAAAGGAGATGCAGATAGAGATCGAGAGATAGAGTTGGCGAGGGAAGAATAGAGGGGACATAACAATGATGTCGATCAAGAGACAGAAAGAAAAAAGATATACAGAGAGAGAGAGAGAGAGAGAGAGAGAGAGAGAGAGAGAGAGAGAGAGAGAAAAAAAGAGAGAGAAAGAGAGAGAGAAAGAAAGAGAGAGAGAGAGAAAGAGAGAGAAAGAAAGAAGTAAAGTTAATAAAAAAGCCTAACGCGGGTACCATAATTAAAAGATTGCTAACGACTCAAATCCGCCGTGGAACCTCGAAGACTAACTAAAAACCTTTAAATACACTACTTGAATCTACTTCACTTCAATGCTACGTCACTCAACTCGTTCTTAGCTGATGATTTATCGTTATTTACAGGTAATTTACTCTTGCTCTCCTTAGTCGAGACTGCTTTTACAGGTAAGAGATAAATCGTAAGCTGAGTGTCACCAGTCTTTACATTAATTTGAGTTTTCTTATATATTTCTATATATTAATTTTTTTTATTAAACCTGGTAATTGTTGTTTATTAACTGCTTTATATAGTACTCGATCATTTAATCGATTGAAAAATTCATAATTTAAGAATATTTAGCGCAGAAAGATGTAAATAGGAAACTAGAGAAAGAGATAGAGAGAGAGAGACGTTCACGCTACAAACTAAAACCAGCTTGGTGCATAAACACAAACAGGCATTTATAAACAAATAGTTAAGAAAAAAGCTAACAGAACTATGATTCCATTTTACTATAACATTTCCTCATAAAAAAGTAAAATCCTTTTAATTCGATTACAAGAGAGAGAAATAGAGAAATAGAGAGAAATAGAGAGAAAGAAGAAAGAAGAGAGAGAACAAGAAAAGATTTGTGTGATTTAATAAATGGCTCTGCCGACTCGACTCCACAATGCCTATAAAATCGTACATTTTCGAACGATATGTCACGTCATTATGTATGACTCGACAAAAGGACGGGCCAAAGATCACAATAATACCAGTAGTAGTAGTCGCTACCACCTACAGCTGGTGCTCGGGGTGGCCAGGTAGACGTGGCTGCTGCTGCGACTGGGTAGAAAGTTTCGTTGTGTGGAGTCGGCTGTAGCTGAAAAGTGTGCGGTTTTGAGTTGGAATGCCATTGGTCGAAAGCGCTGCTGTGAAGCATAAATTAGGCTTTATTGGATTACAATAAACTGGTGTTGCAAAAATTAAGTTAGCGGAATAGGACGGTAAGGTGGAAATAAGGTTGTAATCGAATTAAAAGGCTTATACTTTTTTTTTATGAGGAAATGTTATGGTAAAATGGAATCATAGTTCTGTTAGCTTTTTTCTTAACTATTTGTTTATAACTGCCTGTTTGTGTTTATGCACCAAACTGGTTTTAGCTTGTAGCGTGAACACGTTGACAAGTAATTTTTCAAGTCGCCCTGTTTCCGTCGCAGCTCTGTTTAAGAAATGGAAATTAATTTTGGGTGTGAAGAAAATGGTAGGGTAAAGGAGAGGAAAGGGGTAAAGGGGCCTATGTCGGGGGGGGGGTGAGCAGAAGACAAACCGGCAGGGTTGAAGAAGCCCCAGCCCGTGCTTTTTTGTGAACGAATTTAGTTATTCATACGTTTAGTACGGAGTACAATGTTATTATTATAAAAAAAAGATGGTTTGCATGTTAAATTTTTTTTTTGTTAAAGAGAGAAAGAGAACAGAGAGCGAGCGACAGGTGAATGGCACGAAGAGCGGTCCAATAATATTAATTTATGGGGCCGCTCAATTGAAATTCAATGAATTATACGCCAAGACATCAACTCAAGAGATTGGACCGACGATAAGCGAAAAGCAGCGGTCGAATCAAAATGAATCTCTTTTTCATATTCAAATTAGTTATAATTGATATATTGGGTAATAAAAAAAAATTTCTATTATTATATTATTAATTAAAAACAACAAGATCGATATAAGTGAGTTATTAGTGAGTTATTAACCCATATTATTATAAATATTTTAGGTTCAAATGCTGCCGAACAACAAAGGTATCTTCGGACCAATCGGAAGGCACAGCACGGAATCCACATCCGGAGCAACCTCCAGGCGCAAGACATCGTTTGAGATACCATCTCTCATTGGCCAGGCGCCGACCAATCAGTGGACACGACACATCCGTCCCGCGCCGGATATCTACGAGCAGAACGTTACCATAGTGATGTCCGCACGGGAGGTTAAGGATCAAGGTCATGAGGCCGATAGCCAAAGGTCAGGAACTGCTGGCGTGGTTTTCGAACGGCATAGCAGTCGAACTGGGATTGCCTTTTCTCAATGGCACTAACATTAAAGGTTATTTCATTTCGATCCTTGCTTGTTGAGTTAACAGCTCCAATGTTTTGGTTATTAGTAGTTTTTTTTTAAATTTGATGTTCTCATTTTTGTATTTATAAATTAATTTAAATTTTTTTATTTATTATGTTAAATAATAAAAAAACACGTATTAAAGTTAGCATCAGTTATTTTTAAAATTATTAGAAGTGAGATTAAATTAAATCATATTCAAACTACCGCACAGACATGAACTCCTATAAATGCCATATATGCGCCAAAGTCTTCCGACGACCCAATCCTTTGAAGTCGCACATATTCCTCCACCATCCGGTGGCCGATCATCTTCCGAAACGTGATTTCAGCATTTTTCACGACCCGATCGCCACCGGTTTCCCCGCTCGCGACCCGTACGAGTTTCGGCCCGGGGTGGAACAGTCGGATCATCTGTTTCGTCATCATTCCTGCTTTCCGACCGTCTTCCGGTCACCGATGATCTCTAAAAGTGCAAAGTTCGGAGCGTTCCAGCTGCCAGAAATGTACGCACACCTGTCTCTGCATCCTGGTGGCAGCTGTTTCCTACCTCACCAAGCCGTCAAACACCCGCAAAGACACTCGCTAGCCGACCTGATGGGTTTTTATAACAGAAACAACTTCGCGGTGACCTCTTCGGCAATTCATCACCAGCAGCACCAAAGCGCCGCGGCCTGGTTCCACCATCGCCCGAAAAACCGTCGCCTTTGTGCGCTGCCCGTCGCAGATGTCGTCGTCGTCGGCGGCGGTGGCGGTGGAAGTAATTTAGGAGGCCGTCTGCCGGTGAACAGCCGCAGCAGAAGCTACTTCGACGGCTGCGACCCAGACGTCGTGCAGATGCAAGCGAAAGACAAACAGCTCGCAGTTGAATCGATGTCGACGAGCGAAAAGCGAGCGAGTGTTGAATTGGACTGCGTTGATGATCGAAGCGAGCCGGCTCAGACCAGCGTCAGTCCCGGCAAGTTCAAAGAGGACTCCGACGACCCGCCTCGCATTCTGCTCGTCAGTAAAGACGGAACGAAGACCAGACAGGGCTACATGTGTCCCCACTGCAAGCGCATCTACTCGAGAAAGTACGGGCTGAAGATACACGTCCGGACGCATACGGGCTACAAGCCACTGAAGTGCAAGATCTGTCAGAGGCCTTTCGGCGATCCGAGCAACCTCAACAAGCACGTAAGACTTCACGCCGAAGGCGACACTCCGTACAGGTGCGACCAGTGCGGCAAGGTCCTGGTTCGCCGACGCGATCTAGAGCGTCACATCCGCTCCCGGCATTTCGACAACTCCGCTCCGGGCGACAGCCCGTTAGCCTGCGAGCCAAGTCAGCAGCAGATTATCACGTCATCAGCTGACGTGCCAACAGTTGAAGAAGAAGAAGAAGAAGACGAGGAAGAAGATGAAGGAGATGATGACGATGACGAAGAGGTTTTTGATAAATAGATAATTTATTTAACAAAATCCAATTTGGCATTCAAGACCAATCTGTCACAAGGCACAGATGTTTTACGACTTCTTTGTAACAAAAGTTAAGAAGAGATTGCTTTATTGTGTCCGCACAAAGTCGTGCTCATTGTGTTACTACAGGTGAAGTTTTTAACTGATATTTCAACAAATATCGGGGTCTCTGTTGTAAATAAAATATATAAAAATTGGGTATTTTAAATTATATTTCATGTCTGTTTTGAAAGTGTAGGAGATAGTTCATCCCATTGGTTTGTTCTTTATTTAATAAAAATTATCAATCAGTAACTCACCTTCTTTTACAAATGTGCTTTGAAAACCAACATTTTTGATAAACATATGTTTGATTCGTTGATGATATAATCAGTATTATGTACAGACGATTGGCGCGAGTGAGTATTTCTTCTTTGTCCGTCATTTGTTGCAGATGGTGCCGATGTTTAAAAAATGAAATTTAAGTCCAACACTTTGGACTCTTGTGTTACCATGGCATTGTGCTTAGCTGTGTTATGCGCAAAAAATTAAAAAAAACATTGAAAATAAAACTTTGCTAGGCTGTTAGTCCTTCTCTATTAAAAGCTGTAAAGTTTCAAAAAGTAAAAGCTAGAAAGCCCCAAATAATTTCAACAGCAGGGCGAAATGACCTCATAAAGAAGACTGATAATTTTAAGTCGAAACAGCCATGGATCGCACTGACGCGCTGCAGAAACTAAAGATGCCCAGTCACTGTCGGAGCAGCAAGAAAGTGAAAACAAAAAAATTGATTATCATCCGAATAAAATAATGAATAGGTAAATAAGACTCATTTGATTTGATTTTTTTATTTTGATTTTTTTTATTTAAATAATTAAAAGTATATAAGAAACAAATATATAAACAATTAACTTAATATACGTTTAAAAAAAAACATATTTTAAACTGTCATTGAAGTTCTAAGAGAAGAATGTTTCCGATCGTACGGTGAAAAATACGAATTTACAGACGGGCCTGGTGGAGACAAGCTGTCTGGATGTCTGGACATGATGTGGTTCTGAAGGTCACATTTCCTTGACATGGTCAGTCCGCAGATGCCGCACTTGAAGGGGCTCGGCTCTTCCGAATGTCTCCTGATGTGTTTGTTCAGATTACTGGGATCGCTGAACTGTCTCTGGCATATCTTACATCGAAGCGGTTTCGAACCCGTGTGGATCCTCGTGTGCAGAGTCAGAGCGTATTTACGTCCAAACGCTTTGCCGCAAAAAGGACATTTGTGGTACTTTTCTTCGAAACGACTGTTTTGATTCTCGTTCAACAAATCGGGAACTCTTGCACTTGCTTCTTTGCTGTCCAGTATCATCGGTGGCGGAAAAGGTTGGTATGAGATCGAGTTGGAACTTTGAAACGTTGACTGGTTTGCTGCCACAGCATGCGTGTTTTGATAAAACGACATTAAAGCATAGTCTCCACTGTTCAAGGAGCTGCTTCTTCCTGACTGATTCAAAGGACTGGGTACTATCGGGTAGGGCAGCCAAGCGGAATTCGTCGGTTGAATATATTCAAACGTTGGCCAAGAAGAGAAAAACGTTTCTGAGCTGGATATTTTGCCATGGAGCTCTTCTAGATTGATTAGAGCGTGACGCAGCAGGTGCGTTTTAAGGGGGTTGGGTCGACCAAATGATCTCGTGCATATGTGACACACGTAGTGATGAGGTCCTAGAAAATTACAAGGAAGTTAATTAATATTCACAGTTAACTTTAATCAATTTTTAAAAATTATTTAAAATAAATTGTTCTAGTTTATTATTTAAAAAAAGTATAATCCAGTAGGACTGCTTTTAAAATAAACTTTACGTACTAAGAAATTTTACTTAAATACATGTTATCCAAAGAAACTGTTGTTTTACCTTTCACATTGGCAAAACTGAGAAACGGTATGCCAAGCTCTTCTGCCAGTCCTCTAGAAAACCAGGCAGTCATTTTTTCACCAATTCTGATATTCCTAATACTTCTGATCCGAAGTGATCCAAATTCTGATTTGTATATTTCCAAGTTCTGCTCCATAACGTCCAGCGCGGGCTGAACGCGACTCGTCCAATCGGGTTCTGCAAAAGAGCAGCTCATCTTATCCAAGTCTGGTTCAAGAATTCCATCACCACCCATTTTCACCTTAAATTTATAATTAAATAAATTCATTAATCAAATAGAAAATAATATTATTTTTATTTTAGCCTTATAAGCAAAACCGACCGGCAAAAAGTTTAGCTCGGCGAAACTGTTTTTTGGCTCGTTTATGTCTTCTTCGCATTTGGCTAAGAAATCCGTGAGGTTGTGCAGCCTTCCTCCGTCGGCATTCTCGCTGATGTCCGAGGATGCTTGCAGTCCACAGTAGTAGTACATCTATTAATTACATCCATGAATGAATTATTTAATCTTTTTAAGTTACATTTGTTTAAATCGTAACCACTAAAATCTATTAATTATCCATGAATAAATCATTTGTCTATTTAAGTTACAGTTGTTTAAATTGTAATCACTAAGATTAATAATTTCATCCAAAAGCAGTACATCTATTAATTATCCATGAATAAATTATTCATCTATTTAATTTACAGTCGTTTAAATTTTAACCACTAAGCTTATTAATTTCATCAAAAGAGCAGCAACAAACTTTTTCCAAATCGGACTAGTCCAAACTTTAACTCGGTAAATATTCGATTCAAACGCCAGAGATTACAACCAGGCAAAGAGATAATCAACAACAATAATGAGTTTACAAGTTCAAATTGTAATTTATACCCCAATTAATTGGGACTGTCTAAGCCAAACGAACGGTAATCCCAACTTGTCTATACGGCCGTGTGGACGACGTATGGTCGATTGCGTAACGGCAATTGATATTACAGATTGGTCATTGTCCGTGCTCCTGTCCTGACAAAGATCAAAGCGGTAATTTTAATTTTATTACAAGAAGCAGTCGTATTGAATAAGATCGTTTCTTTAAGACTTGCTGAACTTAAAGGAGTTCTTTAGATCAAATTGATTGAATTTGAGGCTCTAGAAAGTTTTTTGGCCTGCGGGGTTTTGCTGGCGCATATATATGTTTAATATATGCTAATTACCAGCAATGGTGGATGAAAATATGAGATCGATTTATGATCTTCGAGAAAAATAATTTTGTGATTTCTTCCTTCTGTTATATTTTTTGATTTTAAAGCATTAAGTTCATAAGATAACGAACTCTGTGTTTTTGAAAATTTATAAGTCTTTGTCCGTTGCCTAATAACAATGAACTGATTTGAAATTATACAGAAACCAATTAACTTTATTACAAGGTAACTTAAATGTTTAACGTACAAGATTACATCACTTCGCTGAACTTGTAAGCACTTGTAACTATGATTTTGATAATGATATTGATATGTAATAATTTATGGACACGAGAATGAATGTCATTCCAGATGTACGCAAATACCATTAAATGAGTACATACGCAGCTATGTACAACAAAACAAGAGTTCATGTATTTATGTAATTTATGTACTATATGAATTTATAAATTTATAAACATTGATACACAACTATGAAAACAATTTATGCTAAAATAATAAATTTAAAATGTAAAAATTAATGCTGAAGAAGGACATATCGCTCATAAAATAATAAAGAAGAAAGTCATGAATTGACTCCGATGGAATACTATAGAACAACGAAACTATTGAGTACATTTTCATCAATATTTCAAAAGTGATCAATTTAAACTGTACAGAATAGCAGTCAGTGTAATCTACTTTTTATTTATTTATTATTTTAATTAATTATTTATTTTTATGTTTATTCATCTGATGGGTCCATTGCTTTCCGCATAAAGTTTCTCGATGATGTCGTGGTATTTCTTAGCTACGATGATTCGTCTCAGTTTTAGAGTCGGTCCTGAAACGAGTTGTAAAAACATCACTAATAAAAATTGTAAGCATAATTCACTAATATTATTTTTTTCAAATCAAAATTAATTTCATTATTTATTATTTCATTCTACTGATTTTATCCATTTTTAATTTTTTTTTAATTTTATTGGTGCCCTTTTTTATTTTTTTAACATTTTATTGGCGCCCTTTTTTATTTTTTTTCTAATTATGTTTTCCATATCCATCCCTATCAATCCATCACTCTTCATTGTAACCCCGTTTCTCTTTCTCTTTCTCTCTAATCGAGCTTCCCCACCACCACCACCATAAGGTCCACAAGAATATTTTTTATTTCATCCTCACCCAGTTCTCCCCCGGTTATTGAAAAATCTTTTTGAAGGATGGTCCACTTTTGGATGCACTGGGCCCGCGAGATAGCATCTCTGTTGACATCATCGATGCCCTTTTGTATGGCGTTTGCTATGCTTGGATCGTTGTTATTTAGAATATCTGAGAGTGTCCTGAATGTTTTAATTTGTAGACATTAATAACATTATAACAGATATATTTAAATAAACTAGTTTAAAATAAAAATTGAATATAGGTACTATAAACTATTTATTTCATTTATTGAAACTGCCAGAAAGGCGATAAGCCATTAAACATTCAAGATAACCCACAAACAAAACCGAAAATAAACATTTCTAAATTAGAAAATTTATAATATATTTCAATTATCATGCGATATTCACATTTTAAATGAAATTTTTGAAATAATTCATACACGGCTTGGCTTCCGACTTGGCGACACCAATCGATAGCCGGCTGGCTGAGCTCGTCCTTCGATTCGCCGGTTTCCCTGTCTACCTCGGTCTACCAATAAATATTTCAAAATAAAATCAGATTAAATAAAATAAAATAAAATCAGATTAAATAAAATAAAATCAGATTATATAAAATAAAATAAAATCAGATTAAATAAAATAAAATAAAATCAGATTAAATAAAATAAAATAAAATCAGATTAAATAAAATAAAATAAAATCAGAATAAATAAAATAAAATAAAATCAGATTAAATAAAATAAAATAAAATCAGATTAAATAAAATAAAATAAAATCAGATTAAATAAAATAAAATAAAATCAGATTAAATAAAATAAAATAAAATCAGATTAAATAAAATAAAATCAGATTAAATAAAATAAAATAAAATAAAATCAGATTAAATAAAATAAAATAAAATCAGATTAAATAAAATAAAATAAAATAAAATCAGATTAAATAAAATAAAATAAAATCAGATTAAATAAAATAAAATAAAATTAGATAAAATAAAATCGAATCAAATCAATCAAAACCCAAACAGTTGCTTTTCTAAACGAATTTTTCAGAAATATTTTCCATCAATTCTAGCAACTCTTTCCATCACTTCAACCTCAGCTGGCTTACCTTGAATGTCAGCAGGATGGAAAGAAACTTTCTCTTGTCTCCGATCAGCATGCAGTTGCTTATGCACGGAAGTCGCTTGATGACGTTGCATTCGATTGGAACCGGGGCGACGTTCTCCCCGCCAGCTGTGATCAGCAGCTCTGCCGGTGATTGCATTTAAGGTCAGGTTAATCAAATAAAAATGATTTCACGTAAGGTAGGTAGGATTGCAATTTAGTTAACTTTAGCACCCGGAAAATGCCAGAGAAACTGACGGATGAACCAACAGTGATAAATTAGGAAGGAATAACTTCTGAATAATTTATTTGCAGTAATTTGTCATAAATAAATTGTTGACGTTCATCTTATGGTTGAAAATATACATTTGTCTTCTCGCTGACTAGCCATTTCACGTTATTAAAATCGACTAAAAGTGCTAAAATAAAATAAAAAAAAACCTTTAATGCGTCCGGTAACGTGCATGTATCCATCGTCATCGAAACGGCCGATGTCACCAGACAGCAGGTAGCCATCTTCGTCGAATGTCTCCTTCGTCTTGGCCTCATCGCCGAGGTAGCCCATGAAGACGTGCCGGCCATCCATGCATATCTGTCGATTCAATGTGTAGTTGATGGTCAATCAATCATTTAAGCCATTCAAAACAAAATAGTTGAAATGCTTTAAAATTTTGCTACGACAGTCAATGAAATAAGTCTATAAAAACACTTTTTCTTTCAGAAGCAGAGGATATTTTATCTTGGTTAGGACATTATTCATCCTCTTCATCATCGTCGTCATCATCATCGTCATCATCATCATCATCATCATCATCATCATCATCATCATCATCATCATCATCATCATCATCATCATCATCATCATCATCATCATCATCATCATCATCATCATCATCATCATCATCATCATCATCATCATCATCATCATCATCATCATCATCAACATCATCATCATCATCATCATCATCATCATCATCATCATCATCATCATCATCATCATCATCATCATCATCATCATCATCATCATCATCATCATCATCATCATCATCATCATCATCATCATCATCATCATCATCATCATCATCATCATCATCATCATCATCATCATCATCATCATCATCATCATCATCATCATCATCATCATCATCATCATCATCATCAACCGCAGAACCACAATCATGACTACCTCTCCATCGCCATCCTCTCCAGTCTCTCGAATTTTCGTTCTGACTCCAGGCATCTCCTTCCCGACACTGCCCAGCTTGAAATGACCGTCAACTCCCAATGTGTGAGGACCTTTGCAAAACATTTCAACCGGCCACTTGATCAACCAGCCAATTAATAAATCATCCAATCATTGCAGTAATGACATTATGTAATTAATTAATCTGGTGTAGAATATTAACTGTAAGCATTATAGCTCACTATTAAATTAAAATTATTTGGTTTTTAGCAATTTAATGCAAAGAGCAAAATAATTTGCGCAAAATTAACTCTAAGTTAAAAACGAAAGACGCCAATAATTTTATCAACATTTTAAAAATTTTGAAACATTTTGATATATGAGAAATCTGAAAATCGCCCACTCCGAGGGTAATCCCAAATAAAACCCTCCAACACCCCCCAACACCCCCCAACACCCCCTAACACCCCCAACACCCCCAACACTCCCAACACCCCCAACACACCCCCCAACAGCAACAACTTACCGGAACTCTCCGACAACCCGTAGACTTCCATGATCGGCAAATCAAATCCGAAAAAGTATTCCAGGATATCTCTTTTGATCGGTGCGGCACCGCTGACCATGAAACGACATCTTTCCAGACCCATCTGGAGTCTGATCCTCTCGAAGACGAATGACTTGACGATGCCGAAATACCACGGTCTTTCTTGTCTAAGTATCAGAGTTAAATAGTTTAATTAGGCACACTTCTTTGAATCTTATAAACTAAAGACAGATATTTGAATGTATTTTATTTCTCACTCAACTTTTACGTTTTTCATCGAAAAATCCACACAAACTACAGTCTAAGTACGCCACAAATCAGATTTTTAACGAAAAAGGATCCCATAACACAAATTTGGCCAAGACTTCATACTATTATATATTCATTATCATTTATGACAAAAGGCTTACAAACCCGTTCAAAGCGTTGATGTTACTGGCGTATCCAAACTCTCTGAACCAATCGAGCAGCACCTGCTTCCAGTAATAGCTGTTTTTACTCGCATCAACCATCGAGGACATCATTTTCTCCCAGACACGAGGCACGCCGAAGAAGATGGTAGGGCGCGCTTCTTTCATCGTCTTCAGAAGAGTTCCCTAAAATGTGGAATAGGGTTAATGGATAGCAATAAGAGTTAAAAAAAAAGGTGAAGTTGATTAAAAATTATTGCTAAAGTACTATTGTTATACAAAACAGTTATATTTTAAAGCGATTAACACAGTAATAACGATTACTTAAGTCACAATAAAGGCTCACTTTCAAGGCATCGGGCCTGGCGAAATACGTTGTTCCACCGCCGGTAACTATTGGCCAATAAAGATCCACAAATAGGGCCGCTATATGGCTGAGCGGGAGGTATGAGACGATGTCGTCTGGGGGGTAACTTCTACCTTGGTTGACGTAGGATACTACAACTTTTATAGTCCAGATAACCTAGATTAAAGTTGAGACTTGTGAGCTTTGACAGTAACTGTATATTATTATTATTTCAGAATAGAAATTAAAGAGTAAACATTAATAAAGTATATAATGGTTAAAAAAATATTAAAAGATACAGCCCGGCGCCGGAACCGGGGGGCCTTGAAGCTAGTAACCCCCCCCCCCCCATTTTCAAAAGCGGAGGGTCGAAACGGCATTTTGGCTCCCCCACATTTTGTCAAATCCCAATATTATTTTATAACGAGGGATATGTTCAGTAAAATGAAACTTTAAGAACTTTATTGTCACAAATAGAAAACTTATTAAAATTGTATTTAGTTTTTTCGATATCAAAGGCAACATCAGTTTTTCGGAATTGCGTCTAATTTCTTTGATAAATGTTAGTTAAAGTTGCAATTCGTAGTTAATTTTTTTAAATGGTAGTTACTTTGGACTTTGGTAAAATGGTAATTATCTACCTGTCACTCATTTTGTTTAATTTTTATTTTAGAAAAACAATTTTTTGTTTAAAATCAATGACTTCAGATACCTACGGATGCATTTCATCTTAAATTTTATAAAACTCTCCTATGGCATTTAAAGACGCCAAAAAAATGTGTTGGCCCCCAATTTTTAAAAACCATATCCGGCGCCCCTGGATGCAGCACCATCTGAATCTCATCAATTATCAATTACATAGGATTCCTTAACGAATTTTCATTCACATTTGATTTAATTTTTTATTTATTTTTTCGCTAGAGTGATCAATAAAAATATTGGATGACTCGCTAGGAGACATATGGGGAAAAATCTAAATAATGAGTAAAATGAAAAACGAAACTTACGTTGTCGTGACTCAGCATCACACCTTTAGGCTCACCTGTAGTACCCGACTGGGTTGGCAAGGCGAGAGTGAGAGGAAGAGATACATGTCGAAAGAGGAAAAAAAAGAGAGATTGAAACAAGAATAGCTACAAATACGTCTAAGCATACAATCGCACTTTGGATGTGTCTGTGTATGTGTGTTTGTGATCCCAACTTTCATCACTACTTAGGAACCTCAGACATTATGATTGCTTTCACTACTGTTATACATCAACATCTTTTTTATCCCGTTTTCCATCTATTCCATCTATAAACTACTAAGGAAATCCCCACCAACCATCCCTCACTAATAAGGATAATAATTAATTACCGTGTAAATGAGAGCGCAACATTTGTTAGGAGCAATTCCTTTAATGCGCTTCTGCAATTCATCCGTGTAGGCGTCAACGTTCATCTCCATCAGCTCTTGCCACTGCAAGCCAAAAATTTAGTCAAGTTCAGATGTATTATTAAAGTAGTAGTAATTTAAAAATTGAAGCAGTATATAATTAGCATATAACGAGCTCATTCAACAGTTATTATAGGTCACTGATTCATAGCAACTGAATCAGTTGTGGTAAACTTTTCCGTCTATCTTTCAATGTCTCAAGCCAAAATGTCCAGACAGACAGACAGATATACTTACCGCATAGACGTTTGAATAATTCTCTTTCGGCTGACCACGATACTGGATGATGTACTTCAAGTGAGGCAGTCTGTCTTTCACTTTCAGGATCTTCTGGAGTTGCTTGTCGTCTTCGACCACGATGATGTTGCACTTGGAGTTGTTGGCAATGTAGTGACACGTTTCGGCTGAATTCGTGGCGTAGATACCAACAGAGAGGCCCCTGTATGGTAACAAAATTGTAATTAAATACTTTTACAAATAATTTATTTTATAATTCTTTAGCTATTTGGACTTAGTTAATGCAAATTACAAAGTTTTTTGTTTCTGTAATCGTCATCTGTTGAAGTCGGATCAAAGAAACTGGCAGTAAAACTTCAACCATGAAAAAGCTGAACAGATTCAATTATTATTTGAATGTTGCATTTTCTTTTACTTTCCTTGCACGCTTAAAAAAGCTCCTGAACATATGTCAATGAGCCTATATGGCACTATAATATGCATTTCATAAATTGAAAAACTAAGTTTAGAATAAAATTATGAAGTTCAATAAAGTTTTAAACATCGGCAAAACGCGTGGCTCCATGGCTTAGTTGGTTAAAGCGCCTGCCTAGTAAGCAGGAGATCGTGGGTTCGAATCCCACTGGAGCCTTCTGGTTTAATAAATTGTTTTTTATTAATTAAATAAAAATATGCTTACACAAATTGTCAACTAAGAGATGTTTAAAAAATGTTAAGCAGTATTCGTTTTCTCTATAACTTATATGAGCTACAATATTTCATCATCATAATCATCATCGTTTTTAATGAATTCATATAATATATTTATTGATCATCAGCATAGTCATCATCACATTCTTCGTTTGCTAAACGACTATTTAGTATATATGATATTTTAATAAGTTTGTGAGTTTTTTGAAGGTTTTCTGCGTCTTTTTATGTCTAAACTTAGATTAAACGAAAGCAGCTAGAAAAAGAGGTTAATGTTAGTATGAAAACACACATCGGAACTACGACTACAACCCCTGGCAATGGCTAGCTACGACTACAACCACTAGCGATGGCTAGCTACGACTACAACCACTAGCGATGGCTAGCTACGACTACAACCACTAGCGATGGCTAGCTACGACTACAACCCCTAGCGACGGCTAGCTACGCAATAGTCACCAAGCGCTGATGCGTCAAAACATGCGTTTTATTTTCTGGCTCAAACGTTGTTGAAGGTTCAAATTCCGACGAGACTTATTTAAAGAGTAAAATAGTAGAATTTATTGCTCTAAAGAGGATAAGCGACAACATCTCACAAGGTTATAAATTACTTAACTAATTAACTCACAGCTTTATAGCACTATGCCATTTGGCCTCCAGGTTATAATATAAATAATATATATTAAATATTGCAGAATAAAATGTTGTTGGACCTTGAATGCCGGTTGCACAAGTGGACCAAAAAATATAAATAAAAAAGATTGGTTTTTAAATCGGGACTATTTTTAATTTTATCTTAACTTTTAATTATTTTGCATTCGTTATTAATTGTCGCTAAAGATTTGCACTAATTCCGAGTTTTTTTCCTGCTGGAAGTATTAGCGAGAAACAGATTTTCATTTCCAGACTCCAGCTGAACAATCCACTTGACGCTACAATCTCCTCACCACTCGCCATTCTGTGTGACTAATGGGCTATTCCAGATTCATTAGAGCAGTTTTCTAAAAATACTTCTAAAAAACATTTCAGTACCAAATTCTTCAAAGAAGTTTGAAAAAATAAAGAAGGTAAAAATATGTAAAAACGATTATTTTTGAAAACTTTTAAAATGCCATCTACAGATGGGGTTCTCAAAAAGAATCAGCTCTCAAACATTATAAATATTAATAGTGGATTTAAAAAAAATTAATGTCTTTTACACCAGGTGTTTTAAGATAAAAATAGCACTAAGCAGGCATCTGGGCTTAGAACAGTTTTTTCTTTTACAATGACCTTTCTAAAAATTACATCAGAAGTCTAAAGAGTTTTTGTTTTAAAAAAACTATCTTACCCGGCAAATATGGAAGCCAAGTGTGAGATAAACCAGTGGGGGGAATTGAAGCCCAGGATGCCCACTCCGTGACGTGTTTCCAAGCCTAGCTGGAAGAAGAAAAAAAAAGAACATTATGTCAATGTCCTTATGGAATAGCTTCCTTAATAAAGTCATCAAAACCAGATTGCAATTAAACTGCTACTACTGCTACTATTACTATTAATGCTACTAATTAAATAATAAGATTAGGTTTTATTAATGTTACTAATTAAATACTATGATTAAAAATTTTAATAATATTAATTCAAATAATGATAAAATAATAGTCCTCAATAAACCTTGAGGAAGGCTTTGGCAACATGAACGACCGATTCGTAGTACTTGTTGTAAGTGTATATCTCGTGCTGGTCGTTGTAGTAGGTGTCAACTGGAATCGAAATATAGCTTTTGAATTAAAATCAAAAAAATATATCTTTTATTTATTTATTTATTTATTTATTTCTACGGATATTATATATTTTAAGTCCACCGAAATGCTGTTGAACTTTAACTTCGGTTGAGTAGAAAAAAAAATAAATAAACTGATCGTAGACAGAACAACTTCTAGTGTAAACACTTTTCTACAACTTTCCCCCACTCTTGTTTTGCATTATCTCTATTTCTTTTTCACTTTCACCTCCACCCCGACAAATTCTCACCCAGGGCGATGCTCTGCGGTCGTTTCTCGACCAGCCCCCTGAACAGGGTGACCACGGACATCGGCTTCGACGTCTCCTCGTACATCCGCAGCTGAACGCCTTCGCTGGCCAGCCACGAGATCTTGCCGCTGGCTGGTGCCAGCTCGTCGGGTCCTGCACAATAAAGGTGAGACTGAAGTTGAAGAAGAAGATGATGATGATGATGATGATGGTGGTGGTGGTGATGGTGATGATGATGATGATGATGATGACGACGACGGCGATGATGATGAAGATGATCGGAACTATCAGAGCCTTCCTAACGTGTTCTTGCGGCAATCATCACTATAATCACAAACCCCATCATCATTATCATCATCATAACTATCATTACCATTATCATCATTATAACTATCATTACCATTATCACAACCATCAATACTATCATTACCATTATCACAACCATCAATACTATCATTACCATTATCACAACCATCAATACTATCATTACCATTATCACAACCATCAATACTATAGGTCAGCAAAGAAATTACGATTTCAGCATTTTACCGTTGTGAGGAGTCTCGTCAGACATTTCTTTGGCTTTCCTTGCTGCCTCTCTCGACTAGTATCGATTCAACCTTGTAAGGTCCTGTAAAAAAGTTACCAAAATGTGCATACGTTCTACATTGT
This sequence comes from Erpobdella octoculata, assembly GCA_963978895.1. Classification (NCBI taxonomy): domain Eukaryota; kingdom Metazoa; phylum Annelida; class Clitellata; order Hirudinida; family Erpobdellidae; genus Erpobdella; species Erpobdella octoculata. Next base: position 24,862,218 of record OZ022246.1, read on the forward strand.
ACATACATTTTTTATTATATTTTTAACTAGCTGTTTTGCCATGTCACACACACATACACCAACACACACACACAAACACTCTTACACTTGCTGACACACACACACAAACAAACAATTTTGTTATAATATTTTGTACATTTTGAATTCTCCATTTATAACGCATTTTGATTAATTTAATTAGAAAATTTATGTTTAAATATTCTTAGCAATCATTCTGTCTTCCTGAAAATATGAATCGGCTGCAAAATATCATAACTTAAAGTAGTAAAAAATTTAAAATACAACAATAATAATTTAAAATATTATTAAAACTCAATTTATATAAACCAAAAATGTTGAATAATGATTACATGAAACATTAAAATTCATAATATAATTAATAACTTAAATTATTTTTTCTTGCGAAAACATCTTGCTATTCAAATCATTTTTTAAAAGATAATAAAGATATATTTCTAAAACATCAACGAGGTATAAATAAAACTTGCCGTAACACTTCAAAAGTTTTAAATATTTGTTTTCAGAAAATAATAAATTTTTTATTAGCCATTTTCAAAACGTTAGAAAGATTTATATTTGAAAGAATTGCACATTTATTTCAACACCCTCCCACCCCTACAACTAGAAGGGGACACGGGGTGGGTTGACCCATGTCCACCTCTCGCCCCCTTCAACCGTCATGCCCCACCCCCTCCCCAAGGCCACAAATCTTAAAAAATTCCGACAACTTCAAATCAAAACCAGAGCAACTAAAAAACAACCAACCTCGATGAACAACAACTTCAACAACAGCAACAGCAACAAAAATTCTCACTTCAACTTCAAACTGAAAGTGACGAGAAGGTACTGAAAGACGAAATCTTTATATCATACCCAATCTCAACATATAACACGTGACGATCTCTCAGAAAACGACGACGACGAGGACGATGATGATGATGATGATGATAGTGGTGGTGATGATGATGATGATGCTGATAACCTGTGCAGACTGTGTGTGTGTGTGTGCGTGTGTGTGTGTGAATGTGAGTTTAATCTGAACAAGTTCTCGCTTACCTACTTAACTAAAAAACAATAAGGCTTTAAAAAAAAAGTATATTGCAAGCTGTGAGACAATTAGCTCGAGAGACTGTCTTATTATTCCGAGTATCAAAATTGCAGTCGAGAATAACTTCGTTCTCAGAATTCTTTTATTGTTTCGAAATCATTTCAAACTTCAACTGTGTGTGTTTTTTCTTTTTTCTTTTTTTTTCGAGAGCCCTGGAGAGCTCTTTAAAGAACAAACGATCGAAATTAGAGATACGTAGGTACTGTACACTTGTACACACTACTAGCGCGCCAAGCTTGAAAATAAAAATGTTGTACCGTCTGTAACTTGTAACTCGACGACTTCTTGTACAAGTTTGTTACAGGCCAGATAAGTGTACAGCAGTGACTGTAATTTGTAATTCGTACAAACTTAGTAAAATAGCGATTGAATGGTACTCCCTAGATTTTTAATTAGTTCTGTTATATAAAAAAAATCCTGCAAAAGTCCAATCTGATATGTAGTTGCTTGCATTTCATAGAAATAAAGAAGAATGAACGATGTTTTTATTTCGTCTGATAATTTGTATAATTGCATTTACACCTGGAAGACTTGCATGAAAAGATCGCTTAGGAGCATAAGTGAACGACGTTTAAGAGCATAATTGTGAAACGCTGGAAAAATGGAATTATCAGGATTTTCGAGATTTTTTAAAAATTTTATCGCAAAAAGTTTATTTAATAGTTTCTATTATTATATTGGAGAGTTTTTATAAACTCTTACCTGATATGTTTTGAAGGACTGTCTAGTGACGTCGCCGTCATCATCGTCATCGTCATCTTCGTCATCGTCATCGTCATCATCAGCATCATCATCATTATCAGCATCACCACCACCACCACCACCACCACCACCACCACCAACACCAACACCACCACCACCCCACCACCACCACCGCCGCCGCCGGCACCACCACCACCATTGCCATCATCATCATCATCATCAGCATAATCACATCTCAAATGGCTTGTTTTCTTAACCTCAACCTTTGAACTGTTGACCAACTTATCAGACGAGTTTGTTTCTGATTAGGGCTGAGTGTTTCTTCACTTTAAAAACATTTCATTCGTACTAAAGTTCAGTTCATTAAAAGTTTTACGCTACACTCTGATTTTGATGTACCTATCCTGATACAACGAACCCCGATACAACAAACTCTGCTATATATCCGTATATATAGAGTAGTATATCGGAGATGAGCCTGTTATGGGTACGTATGCCATATCCTGATATATCGAACTCTTATATAACAAAATCTGCTATAACAAACGACGCTATAACAAACTATCATTTAATACAAACATTTTAATAACTCTAATAGATACGCATAACAAAAGCAAAAGCGTAAAAAACCGTAAAATTGATTTATAACCTGTAAGAAGATACGTTTTGTAATTTCATGATTAGTACTAATTTTTTCTTCAAAATGATTTCTGTAGAAAACTGCAAACTTTTAAAACAATTACTCTACCTCGTTAGAGCTTCAAGCATAAAGTCTTTATAAGCATTTAGTAAAAAAAAAGTTATATTTTTCTCATTTTTTGGTCAAAGGGGGGACGACACCCTGTTGAACCACGACGACCCACTGCACTCAGTTTCAGGTTTTTTTTCTCAGCCGACCGTTGGGACCTCGGCGACCATGCCGTGGCCGTCGACGAAGATTCGAACCCTGTTGATCCGGAAGTCTCTTGTGATAGGCGAGTCCTTGGGAAGAATGATGACCTGGGCAGCCAGATAAAATAATTTTATTATTATTATTATTATTATTATTATTATTATTATTATTATTATTATTATTATTATTATTATTATTATTATTATTATTATTATTATTATTATTATTATTATTATTATTATTATTATTATTATTATTTTATTATTATTATTATTATTATTATTATTATTATTATTATTATTATTATTATTATTATTATTATTATTATTATTATTATTATTATTATTATTATTATTATTATTATTATTATTATTATTATTATTATTATTATTATTATTATTATTATTATTATTATTATTATTATTCAATTACATTATATTTTAATTAGATGATTCGTCGAACAAGAAATAAATGAATAAATAAAGTAATTGATCGGTGGTTAAACAAAGAAGACATAACAATTAAATAAAATTGTTTTTATAATAAATTTCTAATCATAAAAAATTATTACATTAATTGATACCCTATTAGTTAATTTATTTTTGCCTAAATTCAATAAATTTTCATTTAATTTTGATTTAAAACAATTCCTGGGTGAATAATTTAAATTCTAATCGCCAGAGAGAGAGAGATATGAAAACCGTACGTTCTCAATGATTTCTCAGCTGCTCCAACACCACACCTTCCTGTGGATGTGTGAATGTGTGGATGTGTGTGCGGTGGATGTGTGTGTATGTGGATGTGTGTGTGGTGGATGTGTCGAGGATGTGTTTCAACTACAAACTTCACACAGACGTAAAAAACGATTTTTTTTTCAACCAAACTCAACTTCATATTTTGTTCATTATTTGTAAAGGTTTTAATTATCTGAGATTACTTATTCCATAAAAGAACTAGCGTTCTTCCTGCTCCGTCAAGCTTTAACCTCAAGTTGCAACATATCTTCCTATAAATAAAGACAGAAGTTAAACTAACAGAGGTGACGTTTGGGTTATCGTTGGTCACAATTCCTTTTGCTTCTTCGCCATCCTGCAGAAAAAGAAGTGCTAAGATATAAAAATAGTTTTTTTTTTATAATTATAAATTATTAATTAAATATTTGTAAATAATGAATTGAAAAAAAAATTATGAGTCACTTCCATTGAAAATGCATACTAACATTCTACTTAAAGATATAATCAATGAAATATAATTTTGATGAAGTCTGATTATTATTCATTATTTGAAGTTAACTCAAATTAACAGTAGCTCATTATTTGCATCATTTATGACGTATTCTGAATAACGTTTACTTTTAATTAATCTAAACTTGCATTAATTACTAACTAATAAATTAATAATAACCTCCATATAATTCAATTTTAACTCACCCTACCGAC
>OZ022246.1:24868858-24913858 GCA_963978895.1 Erpobdella octoculata
GTGACGACGACGACGTGAAAAGTCAAAAAAGCGCAATGCAGATGATCGTAAGCCTGGAATTGAGCGATCCGTCATCGTTGACAGGATTGAAACTAGAAAGTTCTCGACTTAAACTTTTCTAGCTACGACAATCAATCAATTGCTTGTAAAGAAATCAAACATTTAGTAACATAATAACGAGGCTAATTTATTTAAATAAAACTTATCAGAGGTCAAGGATATATCAAGACATCCTTGTCAGAGGTGTTTATTAAAATTGTTATCACGTAACAAATGGTGTCGTAAAAATGCCTAAAAAAAAAGATTCAGCGCTTCCGTTTTTCCGACCTTCCAGGTTTGTTGTGAATGATGATGCAACGATGGCACTCGACGACGACGACGGTGGTGGTGGTGGTGGTGGTGGTGTGCCATAAAGCATCAGCTACGGAATTCTTGGCGGGATTCTCCATGTGTGTGTGCCCCATCTGTTTGTTCACATCTCGATTACACGGGAAACGCTCGATGGAAAAGGGAGGACGACGACGATGATGAGGATGATGATGAGGATGATGGAGCACCGAGTTCCCAGAAGCACGGGTCATAAGTCGTAGCTAGTTTTATGACCACGACATCATGTCTCAATATTTACGTCCAACGATCTTAGTTAGGCTCTCGTGCTCATAAGTGGGAGGCTTTAAAATAATTTACTAGGACTAAATTTTGTGGTCAGCTCTGGGAGAAGTTCAGAGTCCTTTAGGCATGGATGAACTTTATTTTAGTCTGAGAGAAAATCAGTGTCCTCGAAGGATAGATGGACAAGGCGATGATGAGCTGACAACAGATAAGTCTGTCATAAAATCATAAAATCATTTACAAAAAATCACAGCGTGCATGTTGTCTTGGTTGATAATTTATTTTTTTTAAATTATTCATTAAAGAAGACATATAATAAATGTTTTTATTTATTTATTTATCTATTTATTTATTTATTTATTGTTGTTTAAATTTTTAAAATTAATTTTCCAATTTGAAACCTGTAGACTCCTGGACATAACCGACCAATAACAATGGAGAATGCCGGCTGGAAATTTCGTTCCACTTATGTATAAACGTAACATATAGATGATGGAGACATCATTGATAATAGTACTGAAACTAAAAATAAGCAAAACAAAACAAAACAAAAAAAGAACAAAATAGAACAAAAAAGAAAAACTAAAAAAATGAACTTTTCCGACGCACGGAAGGCGTTTAATTTTATATGGATGTTTACGATTCGTACGAGCAATATTTTGTCAAGCCCTGCGAACACCTGTGCAAAATAAAAACTGTAAAAAAAAACAAAAAAAAAATAAATAAATAAAAACAAATGATAAAAAACAATATATGATATTGAAAAAACAAATATAAACTATGACGAAACATAAGAAAAAAAAAGAACTAACTGAAGAAAAAGTGTTGGAAAAAAGGTGAAACAAACAACAGGCGGACACACCTGCACACCTGTCCAATTTCTAAATCTTTCAATTTCCCTCTTAACGTGTCTTTCTTTCTCTCTCACTCTGTATCTCTCTTTCTCACCTGCTTTCTGGCAAACGTATGGATCAGACGTGGTTGCAAAAGAGGCAGGAAACTGATAGGGCAGCAGACCAACCCAAGCGGAGAGAGGAGTATTTACAGGGCAGCAGACAAACCCAATAAAACAGAGGATAACTTACAGGGCAGCAGACAAACCCAACGGGACAGAAAAATACTTACAGGACAGTAGACAAACCCAAGCTGACCGAGCAGTACTCACAGAGCAGCAGACAAACCCAAGCTGACAGAGGAGTACTCACAGTTCAGCAGACAAACCCAAGCTGACAGAGCAGTACTCACAGAGCAGCAGACAAACCCAAGCGGACAGAGCAGTACTCACAGTTCAGAAGTCAAGCCCAAACGGACAGAGTAGTACTTGATGATACTTGAGAGTAACATCGATCAAATATAAGATATGAAAAATAACTACAAATAGCTTTGGGAAAGAAAAGATAGAAGGAAGAGACAAATTGGAGAAAAAAAGACAAAGAGAGAAAGAGAGAGAGAGAAAGAGAGAGAGAGAGAGAGAGAGAGAGAGAGAGAGAGAGAGAGAGAGAGAGAGAAAGAGAGAGAGAGAGAAAGAGGAAAAGAGCAAGAGAAAAAAAAATTAAAAATGCTATTACAGCATAAAAATTTAAAAGAGAGAGAGTGACAAAAAGAAGGGAGACATGTTTATGACATGACAACAACAAAATTAGGAATGATGACGACACCATTCGAGTGATGTTGTTGCTGTGTTGTTTTTCTTTGCCGCGTGTTTTGTGTGCTGGAATGGAAAGAATAAGAAGCAAGAGAGAAGGAAGAAAATATGAGGGTAGTGGAGGAGCGGAAAAGAAATTTGAAAACAAGGAAAGAGAGAGAGAAAGAGAGAGAGAGGAAGAGAGAGAGAAAGGGAGGGAGGAAGGGAGGGAGGGAGAGAGAGAGAGAGAGGAAAAGAGTGAGAGAAAAAAAGAGAGAAAGTGAAAGAGAGAGAAATAGAGAAAGAGAGAAAAAGAGAGAGAAAGAGAGAAAGGGAGGGAGAGAGAGAGAAAGAGTGAGAGAAAGAGAAAGAAAAAGTGAAAGAGAGAGATAGAGAAAAAGAGAAAGAAATAGACAAAGAGAAATGGAAAAGATATAGAAACAAAATAAAAGAAAAGAAAAGAAAAGAAAAGAAAAGAAAAGAAAAGAAAACAAAATAAAATATAAGAAAAGAAAAGAAAAGAAAAGAAAAGAAAAGAAAAGAAAAAGATGTGCAAACATGGAAGAATAAAAAAATATTCTTAATTGAAATGAAAGAGGAGCATGTAATTTACTCTTGTACAGAATAATAGAAAGAGAGACATCACTGGACACAGAATAATAAAAGAAAGAAATGAGTAAGATAGGGGAAGAGAGAGGGAGAGAGAGACAGAGAAAAAGAGAGAGAGAGAGAGAAAGAGAGAGAGAGAGAGAGAGAGAGAGAAAGAGAGAGAGAGAATCATGTGGACAGGTGAACACTCGACAGCAGAACTCAGCCTGAAGACTTCTATTACATGAAATTTCTATCGATCAAGTCGAAAAAAAATATTACAACTGTCCTAACGTCAACAAAGTGACGTCATTGATGATGGTGGTGATGATGATGATGATGGTGGTGATGATGACGATGATGATGATGGTGGTGATGATAACCCTGTTTGTAATGGCAATGACGTTTAAGCTTGAAATGAGTGTCGCTGTGAGGGTAATAACCAAAACGAATAGCTTCATTATTACGATGTCTATGACGATGACGTTTATGATGACGATTATTATAATGACGATGATGATGATGACGAAGATGATGATGATGACGAAGATGATAATGATGACAGGATGGTGATGGTGACGCTGACGACGGCATGATTACATTGACGACGACGCAACCGCTCACCTAGTTTATTAAATAGCCTTCTGACCTTAAGGCTAACACCCGCTTTTAGGCTGTGCCAACAATTCTCTGACTTTTCTAGCTTTTAGAGGATTAGAAAAAAACACAAGTCTGAAGTTTTGAAATAACTTTATTATTATTATTATTATTATTATTATTATTATTATTATTATTATTATTATTATTATTATTATTATTATTATTATTATTATTATTATTATTATTATTATTATCCTGCAAAGTTTAATTTTCACAAACGATAGTTGTTTCGTGGTTTTAGCAGCAGGTTCGAGTTTTTTTTATAAAGAAGTATTTAAAGCCAAATAAAATTTACAAGTTCTGTACATTTATTATAAAGAGAATATGGTTTAGATATTTTCATTTGAAGTTGAAATCTTAAAAGATGTATCAAATAAGTCCAATAACATCAAAATCTATTAAATGGTTCTAAAATTTAAATTCACATTGCAGAGAGTTATGGCTAAACATGGATGTCTATTATACGAAATATAAAAAGAAAACAATCATGAAATTCATTTATGAAACTTATAGTGAATTTAAACTGTAAATACTCAATTTTATATAATTTTTACCAGAATATAAACAGATAAATGCGATATAGAAAGCTGCTTATCCGGGCAATTAGCCAAGCGATTAATTGGTTTATGATATGGAAAAGAGAAGATGCCTTTAAATGATCTATTTACAGTGCGAACTACCATAATGAAATATAATTATTTTCTTACTTATTTTATTGAGTAATTAATATTTCCATGAAATATCGGAAAAAGAAAATCGGGTAAAAAACGAGAAACAATATCATTGAAGAGAGACACAACTGCTATAATGAGACGACGAAAAAAGGTATGCATTTTACTGACCGGAATGTGCGAAATGTTAAGAAAACATTGATGGAAGCAATCAACCTGATCGATTAAACGAGGTAGTGATGAGTGAGATGATGATGACGATCGGAAACATGAAAGAGGAAAATGATGACCAAGAATGAAGATGGAAAAAATGGCGGGAGAGATTTAATGGATATGGTAAAGAAACTATTATGATCATTGAGAAAGCTCTTAAAGTCGTTCCATGTAAACTGTGTGCGAAAATTTATTTTCCACGAAATCACGAAGAAAATCGTACGGTTAATGGATGCGTACAAATCAATCAATCGAAATTAACTTAACTAATGATTTCTCGTAAATTCGAAGAAAAGAAAAACCTCTTATACAAAATAGAAAAAAACAGTGAAATATAATAATAATAATAATAATAATAATACCTAAGCCGAATAATCTCATCGAATATCATTGAAGAAGACTCAAGTCCTTGATGACCTGAAGCTGCGCTTCGGTCAGGTTCATCCTCTGGAAGACTTGGACGATCTGATCAATGGGGAAGTCGTCCCCGGTGCTCGATTCGTTCTCCTCGCAGGTGAAGTCCCTCCTGAAGGCGACTGTGACTCCTCCTCTTTCGATGCCGCTGATGACCACCTCCTCGTACTTTCTGGCCGGGAACGTCTGGGCGGTGAAGGTGAAGACCATACCGTTGCCGAGCTGGCGGTGGGTCAGAGGACTCTTGAGGATCATCGGCGCTACTTGAGGACTGCTGAACACCACGAGACCGCGACCGATCGCTCCGAGTGTGAACTCCAGGACTGGCTTTCCAGGGTACAGTGTTTGAACGATGTCCTCCTGGGGCAGAGAAACTATCAGGCGACCGAAGAGAGGATTTGTGTAATAGCCCAAGTATCTGTCGGCATGGTTGAGTACCAGAGCAGGTAAATTGTCTACCGGCTGAAGACTGAATTCTTCGGCTGCCGACGTCTTGGAGGTCAGCGTAGTTGTGACCTCGACGGCGTAGTCGAGCCAAGGGCTCGGAAACGAAGAGATCGTCGACGAATTGAGCCAGGATCTTTCTCCGATCAGATAATCAAGAAGGTAGATGTGACTGGCCGTCTGGAATCCTGTTTCGCCAGCCAAGCCGTTTTGGGTTGTGAAGACTCCGGCGCCAATGTCTGGAAAAAGACTCATCTGACTGAAGTAGCCACCCATCTCTCCGGAAATGTGCATCAGCTGGTGGCCCCGGTAGCTGCCGATTTTCCATCCTAATCCGAAGATGTCGGTGTTTATTGAGAACGGAAATCGTCGTGCTCTTTCGACGTTCGGGAACGACCCCTCTGAAATCATATGCATACGGCTCATCTCTGACCAGTAAGAGGCGTCTACCAGTCTCTCTCCTCGACTCGTCAGCCCCCCACTCAGGTGGAACTTCAGCCACTTTGACATGTCTCCGACAGTGGAGATGACCCCCACGGCTCCGGTCATGACCTCTGTCGAATTGAGAAGTTTAAAGTCGAGTGGAAGAACTGCTTTGTCGTCATCTTCGTAGTACATCGTCGCCAGCTTCTCCCAGCCGTCGGCTACGACGTCGCCGACGAATCCAGTGTTGCTCATTTCTAGCCGATCGAGCAGTCTGGTTTTCATGAGACTGGGGAAGTTTTCGCCGCCGATCTTTTCGGCTATGCAGCTAGCCAGGAGGTACATGAGATCGCTGAAGCTGGCGTCGACGCGAAACTGTCCGTAGACTTTCATTTGATCGAGTTGTCTGGACGTGGAAAACAAATTTTTTGAATCCAATTATTTCGCAGATTATTTAAATCATTTTTAGTGCATTATCGTTGAACGTTCACAGTATTTTTAAATTCAAATTCCTAGCAAAACATCTTCTAATCAATCACAGAAATTGTAACAAATGCTTACGAGAAATGCCAAAATGTAGAAAAAGATTCATTTCAAGTGAAAATAATTTTTCATGCTTAAAACCAAATATGAGAATATAAGACATAAGCGTGGTTTTATTTAACTGCTTTTTTAGCTGTCCAGTTGGCTCAGCTGCGAAATAAAAACCAGCTTAGCTGTCCGAGGTCGAACCGGCTACCAACCAATCGCGAGAAAACTCAAAATTAGTCAAAGTTATGCTCATTAAACTGACTGGAATATATATACACATATTAGAATTCAATTTCACGTCACAAGAATAATGCGCTTGCTGTAGTTCTATCTCTCGGCGCAAAGCAAGTCATGAAAAAGCAATAATAACAAAACGAAAAACACTAAAAACAATTTCTGACCTGCAATAAGACTGGAGAGATCTTTTTGAACTGAGGCCGACTTCTAGGAACCTGCGGTAAGAGTACAGGCCGGTCCTGTGCGACAAAACATCGACGAGGTCAAGCTCTCGGGTCAGCCAGGGCTCGGCGAGGGTGAAGTCGTCCTCCATGACCTCTCGGACTTTAGTCTTGAAGCCGGCTGGGTACTCGTCTTTGTGCTCTGTGAGAAGAACTCCCAGTAGAGTGGCCGTGAAAGGCATGGAGAGAGAGCCGAGGGCGAACTTGGTCTCAGCGTCAACCGGGGTTTCTCCTTTGTTCTTGTAACCGAACGTCGTGGTGAAAGTCTCGCTCCAGTTCCTGACCAGAGTCACTGCCATTCCACGAGGGGAGTAGTTGTCCGGGTTCCAGGCCGAGACAATCTCCTGCACCACGTTTCCAGTCTCTGCCGAGCAAGTTCCGTCGTTGTTCGAGCTTTGGCAGGTCGTCTGAGAGCTTCGGCGGAGGCTCTGCTGGGCTCGCTGGGTGTTTTGAAGCGAAGGACTGAAGCAGCAGAAGAAAACCAGAAACCCGACGGCAAAGAACCGTTTTGTAGTTAGCTTCATCATTGCTGTCGACTGTTTAACTCTTAGGTTTTTTAACTATTACAGAATTTTACGCAATAAAAAGTTTGTCAAGTCGAGAGAAGAAACTGCCAGCCTAGTAGTCTAGACTTCTTTAAATACCCTACTGGCCAGCCTACTACTGAACTTTCTAGTCAACCGGCTGGCTGGCTAGCTAGTAACCATTGACGTCAGCAGTTAAAATATGACCTTCAGAGTGCAAGGTTGAAATCCTGCTACTGAACCTTTTAGTCCACTTCCTTGAAGGAGTAGCTAGTCTGGAGTTTAATTTTCCGACAACCGGCTGGCTAGCTAGTAGCTATTGACGTCAGCAGTTGAACTACGACCTTCAGAGTGCAAGGTTAAAACACTTAAAAAACATATTTTATTGGCTTTGGTCCAGTTTTGTGTTTTTTATTATAAGAACTCTAAAGTCTTACGCATACTATTTCAATTTTATTAACAACTTAATTATTATTATTATTATTATTATTATTATTATTATTATTATTATTATTATTATTATTATTATTATTATTATTATTATTATTATTATTATTATTATTATTATTATTATTATTATTATTATTATTATTATTATTATTATTATTATTATTATTATTATTATTATTATTATTATTATTAAGTATTACGAAATAACTAAATTTTAGTAACAGTAAACAGTACAATGCTTGAGCCACTAAAAATTTGCATATTAAACACTTCTTGACCAATCAGCTGGCGTTTCCGGACAGGTGCACTTAAGTGGCATTGACCTTTAAGGTGGAGACTATTAAAACTTTCTATGAAGATCTTTTGAAGAACTTCCTGGTGGAATTTTATATTTTTTAGGAAAATTTTTCTCAGTTTTCATTCTCCGAGAACAATTAAGTAATTTCCGGTTTTCCAGTCTCGCCTACTTTTAAAGCTGTAAAAATCCATTTCAAGGGTGAAAGGGAGTTGTTATTTATAGAATAAAAATTTTTAAAAGTTTGCTCGTTAAAATCAGAATAGATTTGAAACGAACTTTTAATTTTGAATAAACTATTTTTACGATAAATGCTCATGCACACACACATACACACAACAAACAAACACACACACGTACGCACGTACGCACGTACATAATAGTGCATCACACACACACACACACACACACACACACACACACATGCTTCCCCTCATAAATAGCCACAATTTCCCGCCAAGCGAACCTCGTGTAACGAGGTAGTAAGTCATAAACGTCCTTCTATGACGTCGTCGCCGGCTCTACGTCTTGATTTTGAGAGCGGGAAAAAAGAAAAGAAAAGAAAAAAAATTAATTAATTCTCTGATTAAATAATTTTTTAAAAATTTACTATGTCCTAGTGTTGAGAAATGTGCTGTTTAGAATGTTTAGCTTAATTTAAATAAATGAAAGCCGAAAACAATAACTTAGCGAGGTAATTGACTGGTTAGATGATTGAATATCAACCGTTGAAGGTTGGTCGTATGGGGGGGGGGGGGGTCTGTCCTTTTGTCTCTTTAGAGGCCGACTGTCAAGTTATACCCCACAAGTCAGTTGAGTCAATGTTGCGGCTGTTCTCAAAAGTGCACAAAGTCCCAGAGACGTTTTGCTTGTAAACGGGCCCGAAGAAAAAAAATATAATTTTCCATATTGAAACATTGAAAAAATATCTTTCGAAAGCAAATGAGAAAATTAATCAACAATTCATCATTCGGTATGAAAAACAAAAACCAGCAGAAAACAGAGATCGATCGCTTTTGATGGACTTCAGTTTTATTCATTTTCGGTTTCTTTGTTCTTTTATACGTATGCTTCTTCTTCTTCTTCTTCTTTTTCTTCTTCTTTTTCTTCTTCTTCTTCTTCTTCTTCTTCTTCTTCTTCTTCTTCTTCTTCTTCTTCTTCTTCTTCTTCTTCTTCTTCTTCTTTTTCTTCTTCTTCTTCTTCTTCTTCTTCTTCTTCTTCTTCTTCTTCTTCTTCTTCTTCTTCTTCTTCTTCTTCTAACTTCTTTTTTTGCTCATTCCATGTTTCAATTTTTCTCTCTCTCTTTTTCTCTTTTTTTCTTTCTCTCTCTTTCTCTCTTTTTCTATCTTCTCCAGTTTTCCATGCATTCACATGTTGATACTTCGATTCCCTAATGATTCTAAATTGTCCTCATCTACAAATGACCCCGGACGACGAGAGAAAAATAGTTTTATATAGTCGTCATCATCATCGTCGTCTTCATCATCGTCATCGTCATCGTCATCGTCATCGTCATCGTCATCGTCATCGTCATCGTCATCGTCATCGTCATCGTCATCGTCATCATCATCAACACCACCACATCCACCCCCCCCCCCATCGTTTATCAGCATGCTGTCTCGTTATTTCCCGCCTGGAAAGCAATCCTCGAGGCTTTAAATTGAATGGAGGAGAAATTAAACATTTATTGATAAAAAAATTAAATATTAAAAATTGAATAAAGAAAATTATATTAGGAATTAATTAACTAAATAAACTTATTTAGATCTTAATATTGCAAATAATTTATTATTAAACTACATCAAGAGATTGAATTTTTTTTTAAGAATCTGCTAGGAATGTTTGGGGCTATGTTTTCTTTTACATTGGTCAGTATAATGAACGGGAGATCCAGTGGTAACCCGCTGACCACAAATTGAAAAACTCTGGTCAGTGAAGGTGTTTAAAACTCATCAAAAATGAAAGTGAAAGTGAAAGCCAGCGGTGGTGCTTCGGTATTTTGATTAATTTTAAATCTTTTTATTCTCTGGTGGCTATTTATAGAGCAGCAGTGATTAATGCGTACGTTAAATTGTTTAACCATTATTTTTGTTTATTTACAAACTTTAAATTAATAGTTCAAATGATCACTTTGAATATTATACTCATCTTTAATGAAGTTCAAGTTTTTAAGAAAAATCAGAGTATCAAAATATCTTCAACTCTCTCTTCATTTTTCTTTCTCTTTTTTTTGCTATTACGTGGCAATCCAGGCGATCTTTATCATCATAGAAAAGTGACGCCATCACACACACACAAAAAAATGGCCGACCAAAGATTAATAATAACAAAAGATAGCAGAAGAAAAAAAACGCAATTTCTTTTTTTCAAGCCATCGATCTGTCACGCGAGAATGGAATTGGAGTGGTGCTTGAGTGTATCTTTGTGCACGTGTGAATGGGGTATTGAACAGGTATTTGTATTGGGTCATGAATGGCGTATTGAACAGGTATTTGTATTGGGTCATGAATAGCGTATTGAACAGGTATTTGTATTTGGGACATAAATGACGTATTGAACAGTTTTTTGTATTGGAACATGAATGGCGTATAAAATAGGTATTGGTATTAGAACATGCAAAATTTTATTGTAGAATATTTTTGTACAATGTAGAATGGCAATACGTTTTAGAGGGTATGGTAACAATTGTAAATATAGACTTGTGTATTTGTTTGCAATTGATGTATTGCGTTTGCCGCAACAATACATTGTTTGCATAAACAAAATTGGACAACATATGTACAGAAAACTGTAGAAATTAAATTGCAAACAAACGTGATAATTAATGTCGGAGAAAAAACCGAAAGGTAAACATAATTATGCTAATGTGTGTGATCAAAAAATAATGAGGCATGTATACAAATTAAAGTATGTATGTAAACAAATGTATTTATGGTAAATATACACACTAATAAAAGTTAATCAACAAATACAAAATTAATAAAACAATTAATTGTTTCATTTAGTTTTTATATTTTTCTAATTATTTTTTCAAATTTAAAAAATTTAAACTTTAATTTAGTAATTTTTTTAATTTGTTTATAGAATTTTTAAATTCAGCTGTCCAGTTTTCTTTTCTACAATCTCAAATTTTTCGCGCCTTTGGCGTGTTTCTGAACTTATTAAGTTTCTTATCAAAAATGTCAAAAAGAAAGAACCGAATATTATTTATACTAGACTAACAAAAGTTGAAAAATTTAAATAAATAAATAAATAAATAAATAAATAAAAAAATACAATTAATATTATGTTTGTCAAAAATAATATGTTAACTAAATATAAAAAAAATATTTATATCTCCATGTTGACCTTAACAATGCATAATTGTATTTTATTTTTCAAACGTGGTTTTTATTACTTTGAAAATATGATGCAATAACATTGTTATCAATCTTCATTTTCATGCGTTCAAATTTATTTTTATGCTATTTGTCAAACGTTCGCTATATATTTTTTTCAGATGCACGCGAATGTTTGTGCGTGTTCAAGACACGCCACTCACATGCACGAGACAGAGACAAACAATAACAAACACATTATCACGTATAAACAAGAACATATGGACATACAAGTATATACATATATATATATATATATATATATATATGAATATGCATATATCTATGAGTATATATGTGTCAATGGCTGTGCAAGTTTCATATGATGATGATCATGATGATAATTAGGATGATGATGACGACGATGATGACAATGATGATGATGATAATGATGATGATGATGATGATGATGATGACGATGATGATGACGATGATGATGACGATGATGATGATGATGATGATGATGATGATGATGATGATGATGATGATGATGATGATGACAATGATGTTATTAAGATTAGGTAAGGTTATAAATAATAATGACGCAGGTAAGTTAGGTGCAGTTGTATAAAAAATGTTCTTTAACCTTTGAAATATTTTTTTCAAAAAATGCAAAACGTAAAAAACAATTGTTTTCAAGCTGACGACGACTTGCTATCAGTCAACGAAAAGTCAAGAAATTAATTTCAAAACGTCAAACAGCAAAACGTTAAACTTGAAAAAACCGATAATTAATTTAATAAATTTATTTTTTTTCTGTTTTATTAGTAAAAAAATAAGAAATTCAATTCAACATGTGTCGGTTGAAATTTTATGTTCGGCGTGTCTTTGAGCAAAGAGTTTGTATATTTGTTTAAGCTGAATGAACTGTTGGAATTTATGACCCGTTGTGTTGCGTAGGAAAAACATTTTAGTTTTTTTTGCTAATAAAATAAGTTTTAAACAAAACAAAACAAACAGCACAAAAAATAAAAAAAAACATAAAAATTCTAAGCAGAAATTAAAAATAAAAAACCAGCAAATGTCAGTAAAAAAAATAGAGGCAGAACTTAATGAAAAACTCATTTGCGTGGAGGAGGTATTAAGTACTGAAAAACTGAAAACAATTTATGCTAGGATAAGAAAAAAAAATTTTATTGACAGATAAAAATATAAAAAATTAACAACGTTCATGTAATTACTATTTTTTCTTGGTAATCCGGCAGTAAAAAAAAATTACCTTCCCCAGTTTTAGACTCCCCGATCGTGGTGGGATCAACGAGAGAAATAAAACTATTAAAAACATGAAATAAAAGTTGAGCTCAATGCAAATAATTTAAAAAAAATTAGATATTAATTTATTGAATAATTATTTTAAATGGAATTTCTATTGAAACTTTCGTCCCTTCAAAAATAACGAAAATTAAAATAAAAAGCTATTTCATTTATGTTTACACCCACCAAGACAAATCGTTTTTTTACAGCTTTGAGTTTTGTTTTTCAAATAAACGTCAATTTCTTAGAATTTTGTTTCCTATTTTTTGTGCAATTTTTGAACCAATTTTAATTTTGTATAAAAATAATTATTTATAAGATTTTAAGATTTGTTCTTGCGTACGGATGGATACGGTGTTGTCGTTAAGGTGAAGTAGAATATTGGATCTAGATCCAAAAACTAAAATAAAAAACTGAAACAAAAACGCATATGTAAAACAGCAACAAAATTAAACAAACAAATAAAAAAATGAATAAAAAACAAATAAAAATAAATAATAAAAATAAATAAAAATAACAAAATTTAATTTTTTTAAACTAATTTATAGCTGAATGCGTGAAACATAAATTTGAAAAAAAAAGTTAGCAAAAGTTATCATTTCGGCAAAATGTCAAGTTTCAAGTTGCTGTTTTTCAAATTAAATTAGGATTAAAATTTTAAATCTTCCGATAATTAAAGGATTTTTATTTCTAAATTGGAAACTGATTTTTTTCAAATTTAAAAAAGGTGAACTCTCTTTAATTGAATTTTTCCAGTTATTAACAGTATCGGTTAACGTAAGACGACGATGAAGACGATGATGAAGACGATGATATTGAGGACGATGATGATGAGGACGATGATGATGATGATGATGAGGATGACGACAACGAGTACGACGACGACGATGATGATGATGTTGCCGGTGATGATGCTCATCTGAGGAGAGATTTTATAAAACCGTTATTATACTTGATTCCTTCTTTTAATTCATGACATCAAATAGCCAAAAAACTTAAAGCATAAAAACAAAAAATAATACTAGCAATAATAATTAGAAAATAAAAAGTTTTTTAAAATTTAAATGTTTTTTCTTAGAAGTTTGTTTAAAAGCAGAAAAAAAGTTTTAAATGGCTGTGAAGCACGAGAGGATGAAGTTTAATAGTGCTTGTTATAGCTGAAGTCGTACATTTTTTTTTCCTTTATTTTTTTCTCTGTTTTTTTTCTCTTTTTTCCAACTCTTTTTTTTATTTTATATTTTTGTTTATGAGTGTAAATGTGTAAAAGGTTGTTTCAGTATTTTACATAATTTAATTTTCTTTCTTT
The DNA here is from genome assembly GCA_963978895.1 of Erpobdella octoculata. Taxonomy (NCBI): domain Eukaryota; kingdom Metazoa; phylum Annelida; class Clitellata; order Hirudinida; family Erpobdellidae; genus Erpobdella; species Erpobdella octoculata. Next base: position 24,882,703 of record OZ022246.1, read on the forward strand.
TTTTCTCTTGTTAATATCTTCAGTCAAGCAAACTTGATGAAGAGTCAGATTTGTAAACAATCCTGCATTCATCCACATTTTGTTTGTTTCCCTGCAGCCCCCATGTACTACTTGCTTTGTTGCCCCATTAAATTATTTTGTCTGCAGCCCTATTAAATTATTTCTCCTGCAGCCCCATTAAATTATATCTCATACAGTCCCCTTATATTACTCCTTTTGTAGCCCCAATAAATTATTTCCTTTGCAGCCACATTAAATTATTTCTCATGCAGCCCCTTTATATTACACCTCTTGTAGTCCCATTAAATTATTGCCTTTGCAGCCACATTAAATTATTTCTCATTCAGCCTTATTAAATTATTTCCTCTGCACTCTTATTAAATTATTTCCCCAGCAGCCCCCTTTTTACTTTTCCTACAGCCCCCTTATATTACTTCCCCCCTGCAGCCTAGTCATATTACTTCTTTTGCAGTCCCATTGTATCAATCTCCTTGCAGTTCCATTACAATCGTTCCCCCTGCTGCAACTAAAATCAAACATTTATTGAAAATTTTATCAAAGATATGCTGAAGTGTTTCTTTTTGTAATTTTTGTTTTTTAGTGCTTAGCAGATAAGCGGCTTGCCTGTGTTGTCAGTCGTGCTCGGTTCGATGCAGAAGATGTTTTATAAGGAAGAAATTCATCGTTTAAATATTAATGCTGTTATATTGAATGATGATGATGATGGTGATGATGATGATGATGATGATGATGATGATGATGATGATGATGATGATGATGATGATGACGACGACGAGGAAAACTAAGAATATAATAGTTGTAAGGATAAAGATGATGCTGCTGCTGGTAGTGATGATGATAATAATGATGATGATGGTGATGATGATGATGAGGATAATAATGATGATAATGATAATGACAATGATGGTGACAATGATGTCGTTGATAATGATAATGCTAATGATGATAGTGGTTATGATTAATAACATTATTCATAAACTATTGAAATATATTTTCGGAATAAATATATTTGAATGTCACTTGCGACCGAATTAAAATTATAATTAAAATCTAATTTTCACAATTAAGAACAATTGTTTATAATAAATTTATAAATAAATTAATAAATAATAATGGAAATTTTAGACAAAAAAGTGTTTTATTCTACAGTGTTTTTTTCCATTAATTCTATATTTGGTGACATACATTCCTATTCATGTGAAAGGCCAAATCTAATTTTAGAGTGAAAAATTGATTTTCTCGAACTCGACTCGTAACAAACAAAGTTTTGTTTATGGCTTTTTTTGTTGTCTCCCGGGTCTAAATTTGGCAGATTGAAACAATGGCAGACAAGAAAATGCATTTTCATATGTTCAAGAAGGCTGCATGGAGCTGATCTACCTGGAATGACATGTAGGCCACTGTACACTCCATTAACACGGAGCGATGATAGTGATAATTGTGGTAATAGTGATGATGATGATGATGATGATGATGATGATGATGATGATGATGATGATGATGATGATGATGATGATGATGATGATGATGCTGATGATGATGATGATGATGACAACGATGATGATGATGAAAATAAAGATGAAGATGATGATGATGAAAATAAAGATGAAGATGATGATGATGATGACGATGCTAATGATGATGACTTGCTAAATAAAGCTGACCCGAATTGCCAAGGTTCAGCTTTTAAGAGTCCTTGACCACGCAGCGATTCGTCACTCAATGTGAATATTCATTCGGTAATTAGTATTTTTCTACCGGCCTAACAAAAACCAAACAAACACATACACATGAAATCACGTACATTATCAACACAGACAATAACGATACACACACACAGACACACACACACACACACACACGTTAACATTCCTGCACATCCAAGCACGCAAACACATCAGAAGGGGAAGGGATGTTCCCCAGATGCTACCCAGTTCCAACTCAATTACACGTGTTGAGTCGTTCCCCGCGGCACTATTTTTTACTCTTTTTTCTTCTTTTTTCTATTTTTTTTTCTCTTTTTCTCTTTTTTTCTCTCATTATATTTTTATTTTGTTCAGTTCAGATTTTGCGTTCTGTTTTTTTTTAAATAAATGTAATAAAAGAATATTTTTTTAGACTAAGAAATAATGTTTAACTTAATAATAAAAATTGAAAAGTTATAAAAACAATTTACCATCAGATAAAAGTATAAAAAATTCTTTTAATTTGCATTTATTGAACTTTTATGCTAATTGCATATCATTTTATATTCCTTAACTAATTTTTTTTAAGTTAGTTCAATAAATTTATTAAGTTTTAAACATGCAATCAAACAGTTCCAAGTGACATTGAAGAAATTCACCCGATAAACTTCCTTTTATAAAACACGATATTTTGTAAATCCATCAAAATTAGACTCCAGCACATTGAATCTGTTTGTCATCATATCGAGCTTTCAATAAAAAATAACTATATGCATATCTGTTGATAGAAATTTCTACAAATTATTTTATGGACAAAACGGAGAAGATGGCAGCTGATACCTTTGCGAGGAAATGGTTATTTGTATTTTTTAAAAACTCCATTAAATCATAAGTTTTTATTAAACATGGTAATCACGTGTTTTCATTCGTGTTGTTGCATGTTCTTACTTTAAAAATCTTTTTTTTTAATGATTTTAAAATTTCAAATCTTCCAGATCGTTTCTATAATACAGCTAAATTTTAATAATAATAATAATAATAATAATAATAATAGTAATAATAATAATAATAATAATAATAATAATAATAATAATAATAATAATAATAATAATAATAATAATAATAATAATAATAATAATAATAATAATAATAATAATAATAATAATAATAATAATAATAATAATAATAATAATAATAATAATAATAATAATAATAATAATAATAATAATAATAATAATAATAATAATAATAATAATAATAATAATAATAATAATAATATTATTATTAATAATAATAATAATAATAATAATAATAATAATAATAATAATAATAATAATAATATATAACAAATAAAATATAATATGTTTATAATCTATTTATATTTTTTGTCTCTTTATTTCACGATGGCGTCCAACACGTTTAATGGCGCCGAAATCAGCCGCCGGCCAACCAAGCGTGGGCTTGATTAATTCTGATGCAGTGGTTTCGCTTTTTTTCCTTTCTCTCCATTTTTTCATGAGTTTTTTTCTAAACAATTCACCGCAACAGAATTTCTGCGAAGATTCCATTTTTGCTGTTTTCTTCCAGCTATCTCCAGAAAAATAAAATCAAATGTTTTCTCTTCTTTTTCCTGTCTACTTCCGGCTGGTCTGTGTGTGTGTTATTGTCGTGGAGAGATGCAGCAGCAGATGCGGGGACGGGATAATTACATTGCTACCATAATAGTCCCGCGGGAGTCGACATGGGTCTTTTCATCTATCTCATAAAACTTCTTCTACTTTGCTCTTTTTTTTACCAGCCGCTAGGAGGCAGTTTTTGTTGTTGGGTTTTTGTTGTGTTCTTTTTAATTGTTTTGAATTAAACGTCCTTTCTCCATATTTTTAAATTATTCATTATGTTTACATTGAGACGTGAAAAGGAGTGAGTAAGTGAGTGAGTGAGTGAGTGAGTGAGTGAGTGAGTGAGTGAGTGAGTGAGTGAGTGAGTGAGTGAGTGAGTGAGTGAGTGAGTGAGTGAGTGAGTGAGTGAGTGAGTGAGTGAGTGAGTGAGTGAGTGAGTGAGTGAGTGAGTGAGTGAGTGAGTGAGTGAGTGAGTGAGTGAGTGAGTGAGTGAGTGAGTGAGTGAGTGAGTGAGTGAGTGAGTGAGTGAGTGAGTGAGTGAGTGAGTGAGTGAGTGAGTGAGTGAGTGAGTGAGTGAGTGAGTGAGTGAGTGAGTGAGTGAGTGAGTGAGTGAGTGAGTGAGTGAGTGAGTGAGTGAGTGAGTGAGTGAGTGAGTGAGTGAGTGAGTGAGTGAGTGAGTGAGTGAGTGAGTGAGTGAGTGAGTGAGTGAGTGAGTGAGTGAGTGAGTGAGTGAGTGAGTGAGTGAGTGAGTGAGTGAGTGAGTGAGTGAGTGAGTGAGTGAGTGAGTGAGTGAGTGAGTGAGTGAGTGAGTGAGTGAGTGAGTGAGTGAGTGAGTGAGTGAGTGAGTGAGTGAGTGAGTGAGTGAGTGAGTGAGTGAGTGAGTGAGTGAGTGAGTGAGTGAGTGAGTGAGTGAGTGAGTGAGTGAGTGAGTGAGTGAGTGAGTGAGTGAGTGAGTGAGTGAGTGAGTGAGTGAGTGAGTGAGTGAGTGAGTGAGCAATTGAATAAAAAAACCACACCTTCTTGCAGTACAGTGCATTAATCTTTAAAATATTTATAAAACAATAATTTTGATGAAAATGCTGTACATAATTAGGTTTTTTCAGAAAGTTTTTAGCAAAAGTTGATGAAAATAAATTATTTTTTTTTAAAGTTAGCTTTTATTTCAGTGTTTTGCTAGTTTACAGAAATTTTTAAAACTTTCAAATTCACTTTCAAAAGAAAAAGAAAAAAAGTTTTCGATCCTTTTTGCACGTGAAAAAATAATTAAAACTTTGTCGCCGCAACTACACCGACGTGGACAACAAGCGACGACGACATCAACGCAGCTTCACACGCGCGCTCGCTAACAAAAATAATTCATTCACACAAAAAAACACTTCGCAGCTTTGCAGACAGGAAAAACAAATGTCCAGCATTATATAACTCTCAAAAAAAAAAAAAAAAAAAAAACAACGTTTAAACTCCTACTACAAAGTACACTACATCACGTACATTGGTAACGAAGCGTACAAATCAAGTACAAAGAAAAGTACAGCATGCTAGAACCGAACCAAGGTTAGTCGGAGTTCTACAGTTTTTAGGCGCAAGCCAAATCGTTTCTGCAGGTTTGTTAACTTCTGTGAAATTTTAAACTGTTTTTTTTTCTGATGAAATGTTATAACTTTGTTGGTGAATTGAATTTCCTAGCGTGAAAACGAGATTGCCTGTAGGTGTGATTATGTGTGTAATTGTTTGTACGTGAGCAAGTGTTGTTACATGTGTGTGTAAGTGTGTGTGTGTGCGTGTCCAAACGGTCTAAGTATGTGCTGCTCTCTATGTGGAAGTGGCCGTGAAGCGTGCACAATAAGCTTTCAATTGCGCGCTGGAAAATATGCAAAGTAGATATCTTCAGAAAATTTATTTACAATTAATAAAATTACTTAAACTTATTTGGTAATTTTCTGACTCACGAATGTCAAAAACAAATAAGTAAATAGAAAAAACAATAAATAAATAAATAAATAAATAAATAAATAAATAAACAAACAAACAAACAAATAAATAAATAAATAAATAAATAAATAAATAAATAAATAAATAAATAAATAAATAAATAAATAAATAAATAAATAAATAAATAAATAAATAAATAAATAAATAAATAAATAAATAAATAAATAAATAAATAAATAAATAAATGAATAAATAAATAAATAAATTAATAAATAAAAAAAAAAATTAATTGAATAAATAAATGATAAATAATAATAATATAGTAATAGCAAGTCAACGTTTCACATTTAACGTAACAGTTGTTTGAAATACGAAAAAACTGGAATGAAGTATTTAAAAAGTTCAAGTTGAACTAAAATGCAAAAATCTTTCAAAGTTTAATGAGCAGTTGAATTAAAAAATTAAATCAAAAGGTCAATATTATAATCAAAAAGTAAATAATACAATAAAAAAGTCAGTATTATAATCAAAAGGTCAATATTATAATCAAAAAAACAATATTATAATCAAAACGTCAATATTATAATCAAAAGGTCAGTATTATAATCAAAAGGTCAGTATTATAATCAAAAGTCAATAGCTTAATCATATTGTTAAAACTTCAGTTTTGCAACAACAGAAAAAACGTTTATTCAAACACAACGCCAATTCAATATTCATTTTCGTCAAAAATCTTCTTTTTTTCAAAAGCGACAAAAACCTTAAGGATAAAAAAAATTGAAAATCTTCAACGGAAAATAATGATTTACTCACGGCAGCTGAACCGATGCTTCTTGGCTTCCGTATCCGCCAACTTTCGAAATTCTTTCACCTTTGCTTTTTTTCATTTTTTTTGCTTTCCAGTTTTACATTTTTACTGTTTTTGTTTCACTTTTTTGTAGTTTTATTTCTTAGTGCTCTGTGGTTATTATCTGTTTTTCTGAGTTTTGTTTTCATTATTTTTATTGTTTTTTTCCATTCATAATTCATTTACTGGTTTCTGTGTTTGTTTTAGCCTTTTTTCTTAGCTCCGACATCGTTATTTAATTTTTTTCCTTTTCTCCCTCTCTGTTTCCCGCTTTATTTATTGATAAGCCATTTTTTCTCACCAGTTTAAGCTGTTAAAGAAGATAAAACTTTCAGTGAGGAGAGCGCATGTACTACTTTCATTTTCACTTTCATTCCTGATTAATGACCCGCCCACTCACTTTATCACCGTTCTTTTTTTTCAACCTATGATTTTTTGGAGATCATTTTTTTCCATTGGTTGAAACAACTAACCGTTGAGCATTGTTTTCGCTCTTAAAGTCAAAGTTTTTTCTAATAATTTTCTCAATTTTTACATCGTCTTCAAAGCAGGGTTTTGAGATATGCTATACAATTCCAGTATCAGTTTCATTTTATTTTCTATACAATTCATTCGTATTTTTCCATTGAGCAAAATTGGCTTCTTCCATGACACACCCAAGTACCAGCAGGTTTCCAATGCGCACAGCCGCTGGAGAAGGACGATACGGGAGCAATTAACGCAGCAGGAGCTGCTAGAAAAGCCGAATCAGGAAAGTCCAATTGGGATTTATTTATAATTCTTCTTATTATTACAATAATTATTGGTATTGTTATTAGACAGAAAAGGATACGCAGAAAATACAAGGAAATCGATATGTTAAGTCCTGTGCCAATTGAGCTTGAGAATGCGGCTGAAAGCCTTCTTGAACTGCTGGTTAGCCAAAGCGTAGCAGAACGGGTTGATGGGACTGTTGAGGTAGCACAGCCAGTAGGAGATGTCGTACAGGAGCCCGGAGAAAACGGCCGGCATGTGATCCCCGTAGAAGCCAAGGATGAGGGACAAGACGTGCCAGGGGGTCCAGCAGATGACGAAAGCTCCTAGGATTATCGTGATCGTTCGGAGAGCCTTGCGAGCTCGGTTTTCGCTCTTGCTGGCTTTGGACACCCTGCCTGGGGGTTTCGCGTGGCCGTGGTTAGTCGCAACAGATGAGCTGTTAGTGAACTGCTTGTTTCTGCCGAAACAAGACGATTTCATGCTTTTCAGAGATTTAGCGCCTTTCAAATGCTGGTGGTCTGCTCTCTGAGTCGGCATCGAGTTCTTGGAGTTTTGGGAGCCGAAGCGGTGAAGCTTAGCCGATATGGTACTCCGAATCGAGCTCTGTCTCGTCGTGTCGCTCTCGGATAGATATCTCTTCAGGATGCTGAACTTGCTCTTCTGGTTGCTCGGTTGTTGATTTTGCTGTTGCTGGGCGTACGCGGAAGGCGAGCTGCGCAGGTGCCGTTGCTTCTGTCTGAAGTACTCTCGGTTTCGAAAGTTCAAGAAAAACCTGTGCTTTGGCTGCTCCGTACCTTTTGAATGCTTGCTATATTTTTGGCCCTGACCTCTGCTGCCAGTCGATTCTTTAATTGACCTCTGCTCTTTGTGGGCCTGTGAACTTTGTTGGAGTAATGGCGCGCAATGATCAGGGCTCGATACAGTGCGGTTCATACTGGCAATGTTGTTGACTTTACTGGGAACAGCGGCTTCTGCGTCGTTTTTCGTTTTCCCAGTGGCCTTCCGGTAGGACTGCGGGCTCGGAAATGAAAACGGATCTTCGTCCTTGTCGTTGCCTCGGCAGTCGCTCGAAACAGCTGGAATGATTGAACTGGCGGCTGCCGTGGCGACGACCTCTTGCGCGCTATAATCCGGCGCTGGCGTAGCCGTTTTCGAGCCGGCGCACGACGCAACGACAGCAGCCGACTTGTCGGTTATCAGTCGGCTCGTGTCGGGCTCCTGCTGGAACACGTCTTCGTCGTCGTCGGATAATTCTCTCCTGGTGTCGGATTGTGTATGGCCTCCGGCGAAGCTTTTTGAATTATTCAAAGAGAACGAGATGGCATTATGCATCTCAGAGTCGAGTGCATTTAGCGCTTTCACTGGCGCATAGCTGCATCGCTCGACGGCGGCCAATCCGCTACAGTCGCGCTGGATGGTGTGAACGTCGTCGTCGTCGTCGTCGTGCGTTGGTGTTGTTGGATGAGCGCAATTAGCATTGGCTTCGATTTCTTTACAGTTTCCTATGTCGACTACACTGCAGACAATTACGTTGTTGACACGTTTATTGTTATCGTCGTTGTCGAAGGTGTTGTTGTTATTATTGTTGTTGTTGTTGTTGTTGTGATTTGTTGCGTTGTTTTTGATGACGCTTTCGTAGTTGCAAGTGTTGTTGAAGTTCGTGGCGGGAAGAGAGAGGGATCGAGGTGCACTGTTTACAATCAAAGAATCCGAATTGATCGGTCGGTTGTATGAAGATCTTCTACTACAGATCGAGGTGACGGACACTGGGGCACAATTATTCAACGTTGGGCAACAGTCGACTTCTTTGCAAGATGTTAGAATACGTTCGGAGCTGGAGGCGTCGGCGACTGGCAGGAGAGAAGGCATTGCGTTTTTCGCCAGAGCGTCAGCAGCCGGTGTGGTACCAGCCGTGCCGACGATTGTGCTTGCAGTTGCCGGCGCAGAAGTTGCAGTCAGTGAGGCGCCGAGATGGCAGCGACTGATCGCTACGGGTGGCGAGTGAAGTACTTCAGGCGAGGGCTTCTTGTCGTCAGTTGTCGACGAAGAAGTCACAGAAGCCGCCGTCAATAAGATCGATCCGCGGGCATGATTGGCATTGGCCTTTAACGGCGTCGGGCGAGCTGGTGTCGGATTGACTGCAACTTTGTGACCGATGTTCATTCCGATCGTTGTCATCGTCTGACCAGTGGCCGACACGAGACTGTTCATCTTCTTGTATTTCTGCTCAGATTTGGCAGCCATCCTCAGCGCCACCTGGTAGATGCCGGTGTAAAGTATGAACATGATGACCAGGGTGATCCAGAAGTAGCCAACCTGCAGTAGGCAGTTGAACACGGGATTGTCCATGTACTGTACGTAGCACTTGCCTTCTTCAACCGTCCTTTCGCCGACGAAATACTGCCAGCCGAAAATCGATATGAAAAATACTAGTATGGGAATTATCCAGGTTACGGCTATCATCACTAAAACCTTCCGCTCGGTTCTCCAATCGCGATACTTGGCCGGTATGGTGACGGAGCAAAACCTATCTATAGTTATGCAAAAAACTGTGTAGATGGAGGCTAAACAAACAGTGTAGTCGATGCTCAACCAAAGATCGCATAAGTTCGGACCAAGGTTCCATTTCTGACCGGCTAGCAGGTAGAGCGTGTAAAAGGGCATTGAGATGGAGCCGAGTATGAGATCGCTGACGGCTAGCGAAGCTATGAAGTAGTTAGTCGGCTGGCGAATTGTTCGTTCTATGATGAAGGACAGCAGAACGATCAGATTTCCCACGACGGTGACCAGACTCGTGCAACCAGCCAGGGTACCAAAAAGAACAACCTGCCAGAGGTCAAGAGATTTGTCAGGCTCGGAACTCCCAGATGTGGAATTACCCTGTAAAACAGAACTGCAGTTGTAATAGCTGAGCGGACTTCCGAAGTAGTCACTGTCGTTCCAAAACCTCGTGGCATTGGCATCGCTGCCGTTGAAGCTACCATCCCCGTAGTAAAAAAGGCAGGCTTGGTTGAGGACATTGATGAAATTAATATCGGCAGCTGAAACATCGGCGATGGTGTCAGAGACGCGGCTGGAGACCGGGTAGACACGGGGATCAAAAGAAAGGTTTTTCGGGCTGAATACTTTATAGAAGTACTCCCTCATTTCGTCGCCATCGTCGTCGCCTTCTACTTCTCCGGCACCGCTACTGTCGTAAATGTTGTTCAACTCAGGCTCGTACATGGTCTTTAGAGCTACCTATCTTAAAAGTATAAACAAAAAATAAGTAAAATAAAAAGAGAGAGAAAGTAGTTTTTTGTCATTTTTTCGTTGGTAGAGACAAAGAGAAATTGATTTTATAAGATCACGCGAGTTAATGTATTTTTCAATGTTTTCTTTTAAAATTTTCCCGTTTTTTTTTTGAAAACTTTTTTTCTTGTTTGCAGTAAAGTTAGGTGTTCAATGGTTTTTGCTTGATAAGATTTTTTTCTCTTGGAAGATTTTGTAGCTCATTCGGGCTGTTGTCAGATCGTTAGATGGCTTTTCATTTGCTCCCTGACAATCACCTGGTAATAAATAAACAGATAACATGGTTTTAAAAAAGAAGAAAAAATTACATTTATTATTATTGTAATTAATTGAATAATGTAATTAGGAAAAATAAAAAAACGATTATATTTAATTTTCTGTAGTGAGCGCGCTGTCGTGGTGTAAACAATTTACTAACATCAAATCGAATTATTATTATTAAACACTGTTTATATCCAAGGTTTTTTAATCGAATAATAAAATAAAAATAAATATTTTGAATGTGACATTAGAAATTTTCAGATTAAAAAAAAGAAACTTCAGCTGCATAATTTATCAAATTGGTGCATTTATTTGCATACTTTATCAAATCAAAACATTTTTTCTAGCATATTTTGTCGAATATGAATATTAAGTCGCACAACAAGTCGAGTTGAAACATTTAGCTGCATGGCTGGTAAAATCAATACCTTAAAAAACTACAGCTGAATTCAATTTAATCAAGAAAAATAAGCCGATGGCTGAGCGTATTTTATGAAGGACGAGTCAGCCGCTAGAGACCGACTGACTTGAGCCGAACACGAGCCAAATAGTGGCTCATACGGTCGAGAAATTCTTAATGGAGCCCACGAGATGTAATTCCAGTATTGTACCACAAATTCTACATCGAATACATATTGCTGAGCCGCAAGGTAGAAGACTCTGAGAAACTCCCTTGGAGAGTGAATTTCTTGGTTAATTTCAAGAATATGGAAAACCATGAAAAATGAAAGCAAATTGCGGTTTTTAATCGGTGACTGTATGTTTTTAAAAGAAATAAAATAGAAGGGCCGTCTTAGTCGGAAATTCCCTGAAGACATTTTATGGTGGTCCTTTTTCTTCTTCGTCTTCTTATTTTTCTTTTGTTTCTTCTTCTTCTTCTTCTTCTTCTTCTTCTTCTTCTTCTTCTTCTTCTTCTTCTTTTTCTTCTTCTTCTTCTTCTTCTTCTTCTTCTTCTTCTTCTTCTTTTTCTTCTTTTTTTTTCTTCTTCTTCTTCTTCTTCTTCTTCTTCTTCTTCTTCATCATCTTCTTCTTCTTCTTCTTCTTCTTCTTCTTCTTCTTCTTCTTCTTCTTCTTCTTCTTCTTCTTCTTCTTCTTCTTCTTCTTCTTCTTCTTCTTCTTCTTCTTCTTCTTCTTCTTCTTCTTCTTCTTCTTCTTCTTCTTCTTCTTCTTCTTCTTCTTCTTCTTCTTCTTCTTCTTCTTCTTCTTCTTCTTCTTCTTCTTCTTCTTCTTCTTCTTCTTCTTCTTCTTCTTTTTTTTCTTCTTCTTCTTCTTCTTCTTTTTCTTCTTCTTCTTCTTCTTTTTTTTCTTCTTCTGTGGTTTATATGGAAGTTAGAAGGAATAATGAGAGTTCTGAATCAGATGAGGATTTTTGCTTGTACTTTTTTAAAAGTAAATGGAAAAGCTCTATTACAATAATCATTATGGCTGTTATTGTTTCAACTTTACTCTTTTTTTTATTTTTTTTTTATTTTTTTTTATTTCTTTTTTTCCAATTCTTTTTCTTTTTTTCTCTCACTTCCTTGCCCGCAGGCGTTGATCTTTCCAGTTTCATTGCAAATTAAAAAAAAAGGATTTTTATAAAAGAATTATTTTCTTATTTTCAATTGTCCATGTTTAAAAAAAAAAAACTTTTAGTTGTTAAATTAAACAACAGTCGTGTATCTATATAAGCTATGATAAGTAAATAAACAAATTTAAATAACCTTGTTTAAATTCATTTATTAATTTTAAATTGGTTGTGTGGCAACTAGTGAGTATCCGCATAATACCTCGCATAATATGCGAATACGCGCCAGTGTACCTCAATACACAAACACACGAAGACGTGTGAAAGTACGCGTATGTGCTTGCCAAAGTGTGTTTTCGTATGTGCCGGAAATCACCTGAATAAGTAATACCGGACGGAGAGGAGTTGTGCCGAAATGGCTTAAAGGCATTAATGTCTTATTTAAAAATGGCCCACCACCGGGGAATATTTGCCAACAAGATATATATATTATAAATTATATAAATATATATATATGTTTATATATATATAATATAATATGTATGTGTGTGTATGTATGTATGTGTGTATATATTTTATTTTTAATGGAAACAAACGAAGACGATAAATTTAAAAAATGGTTTTTTCTTTAAATTTCAAATAAGAATAATGTGGAGATTAAAAAGGAAAAAATCATTTTTGACTTTTGAGGCAATAAAATTTTCTGATTTTTTCGTTTGACATATCGGAAAAAAATGTATATGTATTATATTAATATTATAATATAAAGGTAACTGTCTCAAGTTTTCATTTTCTCCAGCTGGAAATGACTCATGGGGTGTTCTCCTTGCAAGAATGGAGCGGTCAATACATTACGGAACTCATTAACGACAACAAGGAAACGGCGTTCCAACTTTTTTGTGGCCACATCTCCAAGGTTCATGCGGATTGAAATCCGGGCCAATCCATTGGTTGAAATTTTTACAACATGTGGATTGAAATCCATCCAATGAATTGATTGAAATTTGTCCTATGAAATGATTAAATTCGGTCCAATGAATTGATTTAAATCCGTCCAATGAATTGATTTAAATCCGTCCAATGAATTGATTTAAATCCAAACAGCCGATGGCTTAAAGTTTGACTGGCTTATGCGTTAAAACTCAGCCAGCAAATGGATTCTAACCTATCCAATATACGGATTGAAATTCAACCAGTATATACGGATTGAAATTCAACCAGTATATACGGATTGAAATGTAACCAGCATGAAAACCGAATCTCAAACATCAAAGAAACCAGCATGCGGATTGAAATCCATCTGGAATTCGGACTAGAATAATAATGTATTCTTGAACGCCGTTTTTTTGAAGAAAAAAAAACTCTGAATTTGTGATTAGAACAAAAATACGACGACGACGATGATGATGATGATGTTTCTGACGAATATGGTAACGATGATGATGATGTTTCTGACGAATATGGTAACGATGATGATGATGATGTTTCTGACGAATATGGTAACGATGATGATGATGTTTCTGACGAATATGGTAACGATGATGATGATGTTTCTGACGAATATGGTAACGATGATGATGGTTATGACATTGATGCTCATGATAATGATGACAGTTATGATATTGATGGTCATAATAATGACGATGATGAATGAATGAGTGAAACAGAGTCTCATTACGATTGGGTAATCATATTATTTAAAAAAACAGCATCATATGTTGAAACATTTGAAAAAATAATTGTATAAAAACATTTACAAAACATTTTCTAAATAAATTTAAAAAAATTAAATTGAAAACATGCAAAAATATTGATTAAAAAAATTTATTTATTTATTTATTATTTTTTTTCTCAAATATTCCCGTCACAAGTGTTGCTTGTTAGCTGGATGAAGATGCTTCAATGAGGTGTTTTCAAGTGTTCCTTCCAAGTACTTTTCAGATCAAATTATGTCATTTTTAGAAATAAAATATTTAAAAAATGTTTATAAAATAATTTTTTTTTTCAAAACCATATTTTACTGTTTTTGAATATATTAAACTTGATAAAAACGTAAAGTTTTGAAACAAATTTATTGATGAGTTTTTTTTCAATTACAGACAAGTTTAATTAACATTTCAGTAAAAGTAAACTCGATAAATGTCTGAAATAAAATCATAACTTAACAAAATTAAATTAACATTTATTATAGCGGTTAAGAAGACATTTTGGGTCGTGGTGCAACCCCATCAACAACTAGAACCATTGTCTACGGTGCCCTTCTCCCCCACCCCCAAACACACACGCCCCCTACGAACGCCGGTGAGATTCGAACCGTAGACTGTTGGGCCGACACGAGAACGTTTTACCGCAATATGTAAATATAATAAACTGCTTTTATGATGTCAGCGTGTGATAATATTAAATATAAATATATATGTTAATACACAAGATAAAGAAAGATATCCTTTAGGAAACCAGAACAATTTCAGCCTTTCTCTACAGCCTACCAACGCACACAATAGAAAAAATTCAAAGCTTTTAAGATATTTTAATTATAGAATAAAATAAAAACAAAAAATTATTTTTAGTTTTCTTTTTTATTTCACTTTTTGATTCATGAAAGGAAAGAGATATTTTCCTCGACACGACGCTTCTCCGTAATTGGCGCAACGTTTGCGGCTTGAAAATGTGATGCGGAGTGAGGTGACGATGATGATGATGATGGTGATGATGATATGATGATGATGATGATGATGATGATGATGATGATGATGATGATGATGATGATGATGATGATGATGATGATGATGATGATGATGATGATGATGATGATGATGATGATGATGATGATGATGATGATGATGATGATGATGGTGATGATGATGATGATGATGATGGTGGTGGTGGTGGTGATGATGGTGATGGTGATGGTGATGATGATGGTGATGGTGATATGATGATGATGATGATGGTGATGGTAATGCTGATGATGATGATTATGATGATAGTGATGTAGTGTTTGTAGTGTAAAAAACCTAGTTAAATTTTTTATAGACATCCAACTTTATGTTTAACATTTTTGCAAATTGTGATTTATTCAGAACATTTCAAAAGCCCTCAAAGCCACATCTCCATCGAACCATCAACAGCATAGTCCACTTTAAACAGCTTCATGAAGTCATCTACCTTTTCTTTCATTTGTTTAATCAAGCCATCAGCCTATATATTCATATATCAACCAATCTTTGCACCATTTCACCCACCCATTTACATCTATCCCCTCACCAAACCACACTGCCGTCAATTCACCCACCACCCTACTCATCAGTTCATTCCTCTACCTGACCGCTCAATTTTTAACTAACCAACATATCTACCCACTCATCTATTCACACATCTACCTACCCACCCACCAATTCATCTACCCACCCAACTAATCCTATCTACCCACCCGTCTTACAACCCTACTACCCACTCGTCCATCTAACCACCCATCTACCCACCCATCTAATACTATCTACCCACCCGTTTAACCACCCCTCTACACACCCATCTACCCATCCCTCCTGCTACCCACCCAGCGATCCGCACACCCAACCACTTATCAACTTTTCGAGAGAGAAAAAAATCCAACCCACCTAGGATCAACCCCTTCCCTCATACGGACACACTCATTAACTCACTAGGAGTTTCAAACGTCACAGCTCGCCACGCAACGGTCCTTTCATCTTCTTTTTTCTTTTTTCTCTTTTTTCTTTTTTTTTAAAACTTTCTTTTCACTTTTTTTCACTCCTTTTCAGTCCCGGTCATTTCCTTTTCTTCATCCTCTCGATGCGATTTTCCTTTTGTCGTCCAGGTGACCGGATGGCAGAGCAGATGTTTAACCATCAATCAGTGATGGAAAGAGTGTGGAAAACAGATGCACGAAGAAAGTAAAAAAAAAGAAAGAGATGGGGAAAAAAGAAATGAAACTCAGATAAAATGAAAAACATAAAAAATTTTTTTAAATAAAACAAAAAAAAATAGAAAATAGAGAAACAGAAAGAACAACATTGCACCAAAAAATGATCAGATCACAGTTTTTTCCCAGATCAGCAAAGATTGAATATTTTTAATAAATAAATTTGCTTTTATTTATTATTTACTGAAAAACGTAAATTTATCTCAGTTGTCGGATTGTAGTGGTTTTGCAGTGTGTCAATAAATAAATAAATAAATAATAAAATAAAATAAATAAACAAAATAAGTAAATAAATAAATAAATAAATAAATAAATAAATAAATAAATAAATAAATAAATAAATAAATAAATAAATAAATAAATAAATAAATAAATAAATAAATAAATAAATAAATAAATAAATAAATAAATAAATAAATAAATAAATAAATAAATAAATAAATAAATAAATAAATAAATAAATAAATAAATAAATAAATAAATAAATAAATAAATAAATAAATAAATAAATAAATAAATAAATAAATAAATAAATAAATAAATAAATAAATAAATAAATAAATAAATAAATAAATAAATAAATAAATAAATAAATAAATAAATAAATAAATAAATAAATAAATAAATAAATAAATAAATAAATAAATAAATAAATAAATAAATAAATAAATAAATAAATAAATAAATAAATAAATAAATAAATAAATAAATAAATAAATAAATAAATAAATAAATAAATAAATAAATAAATAAATAAATAAATAAATAAATAAATAAATAAATAAATAAATAAATAAATAAATAAATAAATAAATAAATAAATAAATAAATAAATAAATAAATAAATAAATAAATAAATAAATAAATAAATAAATAAATAAATAAATAAATAAATAAATAAATAAATAAATAAATAAGTAAATAAGTAAATAAATAAATAAATGTAAAATAAATAAATAAATAAATTATTAATTAATAAATGAATTAATAATTAATAATTAATTAATTATTAGATAAAAAATAATAATTAATTAATTAAAAAAGTAAATAAATTTATTAATTCATAAACTTTTATTTATTTAATTTTTATTTATTTTAAATTTGTTGAATAAATAAATAATTAGAAACCAAAAAAAAATAAAATCGAACAATAAGTTTATTTTAAGTTTTTTTATACGACATGGTTGTTTAAATTTAAGTTTAAAAATTTAAAACAAACCGAAAATAAAAAAATTCCACAACTCACCTGATCGAGATCTTTTTGAAACAAATGTATCAATGAATTTCAAGCTATATTTAATGCTTTTAAATATTTTTCATTACCCCACACAGCGATGGCAACTCAACGTAGCTCCAGCCGCGCCGACGACACCAGCTACAAGCAGCCGGAGACGGCCATAGATGTATTAAAAACGATTATCTAACAGCCGATTAGCTGTCTACGTTCTTTTCCAAGAGAAGAATGCTTCTAGCGAGCAAGCATTATAATTGTTCAGCAATTAAATTTCTCTTTAATTTTAAATCCGAATTTAAAACATTCCTACACTCCATAAAAAAGCGTCACGAAGGAAACGACTAAATCCACGAGAGAAAGTTGCTTTCCCCTCAGAACCACCGCGCCGCGACCATCACCGAGCGACTGACTACCTGTCCGGACGCTTTAGCGCGCCTGTCTGCACCCGGCAATTAAGGAGGAGGAGGACGAATACGTGGGCTCAGGTCGGCGTTAGTGCGCACGGCGTTGCGTCTGGATTGGGTGGATGGCTGGGTGGGTATATTTCTAATGGATGGATGGGTATAATAATCTGCATCCTTGGGTGGGCATATTTTTAATGGATAAAGATGGCTGTATAGCTAGCTTGAATCCGTGGGTAGTAAACAATGGCAGTTACACGTACATATAGCATTAATAATTGGATGAATATAAATAAGGTTATTTATCAATTAATTAATTTTTTGTTGATATATGTATCTTTTGAAAAAATATAAAAAAGCAAAAATGGATTTTTTATTTGAAAATTACAAAATATATACGGCTGGAGGTCAAGCCAAATGTTACACACATAATCCATTATTAAAAATGGAAAGTAAGAAAATAAAAAAAGTGAAAATGAAAAAGAGAAAAAGAGAAAAAAAGAAAGAAAAAGAGAAAAAAAGAAAGAGAAAAAGAGAAGGAGTGAGAGAGAGAGAGAGAAATGGAATAAGAGTATATGGAAAATAAATGAGAATGGCGGTACGCTTGGATGTGCTATAAAATGGCTGGAGGTAAAACCGCGGTGTTTATGGCTAGTTTTATTTAATTTTTGTTTTATGACTTTTCGTGTGTTGCCACTGTCACAAATGAACCGGAGGGGGTGTACAGGAGTTTCCGGCGGGGGAGTACGCGGGCGGGGAGGGTACGACGGTGGTGACATGATCTAAAAAATGAAGAGTGCTATTTTTATGGTAGAAGCTAAATGGTTATTTCTACTAGTAATTGTTTATGTTCTTCTTTAGGTTCAAGTAACTGTATGTGTATGTGTGTGTGTTAGTACATCTGTTGTTGGGTGTGCCTGTATGTTTGTGTGTGTTTGCGTGTAGTTTGGAAATCGCATGTTACCTTTGGTCTTTGTAAAAAAAAAATAAAAGAAAATAGTTCACGATATGACAGATTAAATAAATAACTCAAAGAAAAAAAAGAGTAAAATTCTTACACAAAAATCAAATTGAAAATGTATTCAAAAAACGCCATAAAAAATACAAAATAGAAAAAACGCAACATTGGAAAATTAATAATTTCAAAAAAGAAAAAATAGAAAAGTTTCAACGAAGATAAAAGATTTATAAAAAAAAATGAAAGTGACTTTTAAAATCGTTTTCGTGACATAAAAAAAGATTAAAGACCGGTCACACAGCGGTTGACTCAAAACAAAAGACAGTAAAAGTTTCAAAGGTAATGATAATAAGTCCTCAAAACAAAATTACCACAGAAGTTTACTTTTTAAAGTAAAAGTTACTTTTTTTTAAACGCGCATATATAAAAAAGTTTATTGAACTTTAAATGAGTAATTTTAAAATTTTTGTTTATATTTAAAGATGAACAAGTTGTGAGATGTTTATAAATTATGTCGTGAACCGTCACAAACTGTTTATGAAAGATAAATCAAACAAGTATTGAACTTTTTTTGTATTAGTTACGAACAGGTCATACATTGTTTGTGTTATTTTTATGAACCAATCATGAATTATTTGTTATTGTTATTTCTTATGAACCAGTTATGCATTGTTCGTTAATGTTATTTCTTATGAACCAGTCATGAATTGTTCGTGCATTATTTATAAACAAGTTATGAATTGTTCATACATTATTTATGAACAGGCTATGAATTGTTTATGAATTATTCATGAAAAAGTTCATGAATAATGTTCTATACTTTTTTTTTAAATATTAAAATGAAGAAAAATGTCGATACTTCTTACCCGACAAAATAAATCTCTCAATCTCAATTCTGCGACGATATCAAAGTCGTGTCCCAGCCATCTTTAATTTAAAAACTCCATTTTTCATTGTTTCACGTGCGATTTCCACACTGTTATTTATTTTCTTTGTTTTAAATTCAAAAAACCACGTGCTTGCCTTGAACTCGTGACATTAATATTTATTGCGCAACAACTCATATTTAGTTACTATTATTATTATTATTATTATTATTATTATTATTATTATTATTATTATTATTATTATTATTATTATTATTATTATTATTATTATTATTATTATTATTATTATTATTATTATTATTATTATTATTATTATTATTATTATTATTATTATTATTATTATTATTATTATTATTATTATTATTATTATTATTATTATTATTATTATTATTATTATTATTATTATTATTATTATTATGATTATTATTATTATTATTATTGTTATTAGTATTATTATTATTATTATTATTATTATTATTATTATTACTATTTTTATTATTATCATTATTATTATTATTATTATTATTATTATTATTATCATTATTATTATCATCATCCTTATTATAAGGTTTTTATATTGTTTATTAATATAATTTCTCGACTGGCCCCAACATTTATCATCGCTATGGCAATGCTTAATCTATCGAAATGACTGAATTATCGTTCCCATGATTACACGGCGAGACATATACGTACTGGATAGACTGGATAGACTGGATAAAGAGAGGTATGAGCGAACGAACGAACGATCGAAGAGATAAACGATTAGATTAATTCACGGACTGATGTTCGAACCAGTGACTGTAGGATGGATAAAATAGAGGAATTTGAAATTCAACGGACAGACAGACAGACAAACTTTTGTTGACGGACAGTAACGGGGGTGTGTGAGAGAGAACGTGGTTGTGCACTAGAGTACAGCACGGACCAATTTTTTTTGCGGCCCGCTTAGTCGGAAACTCGGCTCAGCCCGACCCACCCGCCTCATATGCGATACATTTCAAGCTCGGCCCGTATAATTTTACAGGCCTAAAACACCTGTAATTGGCAAAATATTTTGGCCCAGCCCGTTTGAAAACCCTAAAAATCACTATTGTTGTACACAGTTTACCACGTGATTGACGGATGGATCACGTGATGAGACGAGATGACAAAAAATGACCCTGATGATTAAAAGGACTGTACTCTGGGAAACATCCTCAGAGGCAAAGGAGAGAAGAAAATGAAGAGAGAACCAGCATGTCGGCGAGATGATTAGGCAGTTGCGTTACAGTCGGGTTAGAGAAAAAGTTGACATTACACGGTCAGGTATTACGAGATGAGATTATTATGTCGGTGCTGTATCTTTTGGAAGGGTCTACTGCACCGCTTTGTAATTGTGCTTTTCCACTTGTGAGGCCAGAACAGCTCTGTGTGTATGTGTGTATGTGTTTATTTGTGTGTGACAAAGAAAAAGATAAAGACAAAAAGAAATGGAAAGACGCAGAGAGAGAAAGAGACAGGGAGAAACAAATAGAGGAAGAGAGAAAGAGACAAAGAGAAACAAAGAAAAGAAGAGAGAAAAAAAGAGAAAGAAGCAATTCAGCTTATGTATTATTCACAGCAACTCAAAAGCGACTGGATAATTGTAATAAATTATAACTAATGGCAATCAGATTGGTCCTCATCCTTACACTTACACTAGAGTTAACATCTCCAGTTTATAACACAACATTTTTGTTCATAATAATATAATAACTATTATTTATTAAGTTTTTTTTTATCACAGATAGTTAATTTATTACTACTAATATTACTATGAATACTAAAAAACCCAATTTAAAAATCAACATTATATCTATAATTGGCTATTTTTGTATTGTCGGCAGGGGGGGTGTTGGTCTTGGTGGAAAAGTAAACCATTTATACTTATACATCTTGCAATATCGGAAGTTTTTTTATTTTATTTTGTTAATTGCTAGTTTTTAATAAATTAGCTTTAGCGAAAATTTTCTGCTAAAATGAAAGGAAGAAATTCAAATTTAAATGAGAAAACGGCATTTTTACAAAGTCTTTAAAACTATTAGAAAACCGTTTTTTGGCATTCAGAAAAAGTCAAAGGTTTTCATCCAATAAAAACCTTTTAATGTTAATTCTATCTAAGAGAACCTTTTTCGGATCTTGTCTCAGGAGTGAAATATTAATGTAGCATTCATAAATGATTAATTAATTAATTAATTAATTAATTAATTAATTAATGTCACAAAAAATAACCAACATGGTGCTCGTAATTTTCATCACGCGCAATTTAATTAAAAGTGTTTTTTTCACAATTATTAAATAAAAATAATCAAACAATAAAACTAAAAAATACAATTTTAAATTTTTAAGTTAAATTTTTTTTAAAGTTTTTTAATTAATATATTTCTTTATAAAATTTTATGTTTTTCTTCCTATACAAACTTTTTTATTATTTTATATAATTTTTGCTAATTAAAAAACATTTTTTTTGTACATCCCTATGCATTTAGACATTTTCTTCCATTTTCCAAAAACACTGACTGACTGACTGTTTGCAGGTTTCTTTGCGTCTCGTCTAGTTTCGTTTTCCCCGACGAGAAGAGGAAGTAACTATATTTTTAAACAAATATAATTTAACTTTATTTTTAAAAAATATAATTTAACTTTATTTTTAACAGATATAATTTAGAAATATTATAATAATTTTTTTTTTGCAGCTCTAATGCAATACGCAATTATAACTAATTATCTGCTTCTACTTAGATGGATATATTTTATTATGCTATTCGTGTCAAAGAAGAAAAAACACTTTGTTAAATTGTGCGCAGCTCAAAACAAAGAAAATATTTTTTCTACAATTTAAAAATAAAAAATAATTAAGAAAAACTTTAATTTTCATTTATATTGATTCCTTTTTAATTTAAAAAAATCGTTTTTCTCTCCCACGTGCGCAATTTTTTGCCTCCATTTTTTGCCTCCACGTTGCGACACGAGGGCGTTTATGACGACTGATGATCATCCGATCCGTCTTCATCGTCACAGTCGAGTTGAGTCTTCGAAAGAGTTTAATCAAAGTTATTATCAATTTAAAATATGATTTTTTTCTGATGTCTGATTTTATTGACAATTTAAAATATAATTTTATCTGATATCTGGTTTTAATTTAGATAACTTAAATAAATTATTATTTTTTTCGATTTTCTATCACATTTATTTCTATCACATTTATTTTCTATCATTGTTTCATTTCTTTATATAATATATTTATACTTTATTTTATCAGAGTTGAATGTTTTTAATGAATTTTTTTTGTCAAAATTTATTCATTAAAAACAAAATATTTTTGCCGCATTTTTCTATTATTTTCTTTTTATTGTACCACATTTGCATCAAATTGATTTAATTTTTTTTTCAAATTCAAAAACATCTAAAAGTCATCAATTTTATTCTTTTTTTTAAATTTCTTGCGCAGACAGGAAGTAAGTATGACTGGTTCGTTTTTTATTTTTATTTTCAGTTTTTTAAACTGGAAAAGCACAATGTTTCGTTTAATGCTAATTCAATCAGATGGCTCCGAAGAGAGAGAGAGAGAGAGAGAGAGAGAGAGAGAGAGAAGGTTGGAATAAAAAGGAAAGAAAAAAAGGGAAAAAAACAGAGAGAAAGACAGTCAGAGAAAAACAGAAAAAAGAAAGAGAGAGAAGAAAAAGCGAAAGAGAGAGAGAGAAAGAGAGAAAGAAAAAGAGAGAGAGAGAGAGAAAGAGAGAGAGAGAGAGAGACAGAGACAGAAAGTCAAAAAGAACGAGAGAGAATATTTCCAAACTCTAAATTAAATCATATAGATAGAACAACTGTTTTCATGTTTGCAATTATTTCTCTTCTCAAATGTAAAGTAAATAAAAACTAATTTGATTAATCTATTCTCTTCTACATTTGTATCTTTCAACAATTTCGCCTTTCTCTCTTTCTATTTCATTCTATATCTTTCACATTTTTTCTCTTTCTCTCTCTCTACCTTTTTCTTTCTTTTTTTCTTGTTTATTCTCCCTTTTTCTCTCTCTCTCTTTCTCTCTTTCTCTCTTTCTCTATTTTTTTGTTTTTTGCAAATTTTTATTTTTTGGTCTATCCTTCGCAATTAGGCTTTCGGGAAAAAAACAGACAAGAATCCTGTTGGGATGAAAGCGCCATTAAAATGAACGTATTGTCGTCTAAACAATAGCTGCGTGCACGTTCACGTAAACAGCCGCCATTAGTGTACACAACGAGTTTCAGAAGTAGGGATGTGCGCGTCTGAAATTAAAATAATTAAATAATTAAATAAAGATGTATATATGTATGTATGTATGTATGTATGTATGTATGTATGTATGTATGTATGTATGTATGTATGTATGTATGTATGTATGTATGTATGTATGTATGTATGTATGTATGTATGTATGTATGTATGTATGTATGTATGTATGTGTGACTGGTAGTAGGTGAACAAGAGAGATATAGAGAAAGAGTAAAAGAAAAAAAAACAAAAAATAGAAAGAAGAAAAAAAATGAATGCAAGCAAACCTTTACAAGCATTGAAAATTGACCTGAAATGGTCATTGGAAATATTGTTGCTGCGATGACATTTCGTTGACGTAAACATCTCAAACGTCATGGTCGTATGTCCTTGTTGTTGATTTAGATGCTTCCATTATTTTCAGTCTGAGAGAAAAATAGGAAAGAGAGAGAGAGAAAGAGAGAGAAAGAAAGAAAGAGAAAGAGAGAGAGAGAGAGAGAAAGAGAAAAAGAGAGAGAGAAAAAAGAAAATCAAAAGAAACAAAGAAAGTATAAAAGAAAAACAATAGCGTACATATTCATTTGATTGGAATGCAACTTTTCGTAATGTTATCATCATGCCGTCTCATTTTTTTATAGAAAACAAAATTTTCATCCATTCCTTTATCCATCCATCATTCTATTCATTCATACATCCATCGTTTCGTCCATTCATCTAGAGAAAATATCAAATCATAAAAAAATTGAGTACTGAATGATTCCCAGTAAAAGATATTGATAAATTGTCAGAGACTGATTGAGCGGACGAATGGCAAAGGAAAAAAAGTCATCTGAACAAAAAAAAATAATGTTAAATTATTTAATATGTTAATATTACTTGTTAAAAACCGTGGCATAAGTTTGTCCTTTATAAAAGCTCGTAAAAATATAGAACGCCATTTGACAGATACCAGGGAAAGTGGTAGTAGGTAGTGGTGGTAGCGAAATTGCTGGTTTTTAATAACAAGCATTGTTTTGCTTTTCGGTCTCGCTCTTCGGTTACGCCGAGCGAACCCGGTCTGGGGACGAAAGAGATTTCTGAACAACTTCCACTTCCGGCCTGCCGCCGCCGCCGGTCCCGGAAGTTGGAAGTCAAACGGAAGCTAGAAGTCAACCGGGGCAGCCCGGGGGGAGCTTCTCAGGTAACCAAAAATCGATATTAGACACGATTCCGGCATTGCAGAATGAACGACTCGGCGGTTTGATCGATAAAGCAGGTGCTTACTTGACAGGCCCGACTGGAGATGTTTTTTGTGGAAAAATCGTTACCGGCGACAAACGGAAATATTTTACCCCTGTTTTGTAACTCTTTTTGACTTTTTCCATTTTAGAAGCGCATAATTTAAGAGAGAATAAATGCAGATTTTAAAAACGTGCATAGATTGCGCGGATTGATACTCCGATGTAGTCCAGTGTATTTTCAATTAATAAAGACAATACTATTTGTATAACTATCATGATCAAGAGTATTCCAACTTTTTAAAAATATTTTTGCATTTATTATACTTATTATAATTAATTAATACATTAAAAATGTTTCATTTAGATTAAGAGCCGTTTTTCTTTGAACATGTATAAAAGAACATTTATTGCCAAAATTTGCTGTAATTATTATTATTAATATTATTATTATTATTATTATTATTATTATTATTATTATTATTATTATTATTATTATTATTATTATCATTATCATTATCATTATCATCATCATCATCATCATCATCATCATCATCATCATCATCATTATTATTATTATTATTATTATTATTATTATTATTATTATTATTATTATTATTATTATTATTATTATTATTATTATTATTATTATTATTATATATATATATATATATATATATATATATATTATAATTAAAATCATATTCGGACTAAATCCGGAAACTCCAGCGAGGCGTGTTTCCAGTCGCCGAAGAAGCGGGTGGCGGGCGGTCGCTAAAGCAACGAGAGCTATAAACATTAGTCGGTGATGGAAGGTCGTTTCGCATGCGCGGTCTCTTTCTTGCTAGCGTCACGTGACGAGCCGCCATGTTGTTGCGTCATCGTCATCATCATCATCATGGGCATTGCTATCATCATCATCACTATCATCATCATCATCATCATCATTATCATCATTATCATCATCATCGTCGTCGTCGTTGTCATCGTCAGAAGATTTAAATCGAAGGCAGAAACTGCTGTTCCGCTTGTTTACAAATTCGCGTTCCGAGTCCTGCGTGTATTTCTCCGGTGCAACAAAAATCGCTCGTGTTATATGTGTTGTATGCATGTGTTTTTCTGGTAAATGTGCGTGTGTGTATGTTTATGTGTATGTGTGTGTGTTTGTGTGTGTGTGTTTCTCTGAAATTTGTCCGTCTGTGTTTGCGTGTGATCACAGACGGTCAGGTACTGAGACTGCGACACTGGTGCACAAGTCAATGCAAGGACGCACGCACACTCTGTCTTTTAATAGTTTCTTTTGCAGTTTCGAATGTAAAGTAATTTCGGATGTAAGGAATATTAGGACGTGAATAACCCAGGATGCATTACATTTAGGATATACGCTGATGAAGTTTTAAAAATCAAAATGCCCACAAATCAATTTTTTTTTATATAACTTGGTGACATTCTAAATGAACAGTATCATAGACTGTTTCCTGTGCATTTAAGTGTCGTCTGCAACTATTAAATGTTTTTCTGTCGTATATGGCATTTTTTCATTTTTTTACTAATCAATTTTATATGTTTTTGTGGGCCTGTTCATATTAGAATATGAACAAACATATAAACGCATGTTGTACATGAATATACATTTTTTCTAGGTACATTTTTTTGTTTCGTATTGTTTATTCTGAAATACGATGAAAAGGAACGGAGACGCATGACTGGTCTAATGTTTTCCTCTTGTATACACCTTCATCAAGCTTTGTTCACCTGGAAATGAGTCTGCTGTAGCTACTGACCTCTTTTGTTTGTTTGTTTGTTTGCTTGCTTGTTTGTAAGGTTCGTGTTCATATGTAGGGATGTGTTTGTAGGTTCATGTCATGTTCAAATTTAGTGTTTTTTGTAGGTTCATGTCATGTTCGTATGTAGTGTTTTTTGTAGGTTCATGTCATGTTCATATGTAGTGTTTTTTGTAGGTTCATGTCATGTTCGTATGTTTGTAGATGTTCTTGTGAGATCGCGAGTTTGAATGTCTGTTTGCTTGTATATTTGCATGCTCATGTGTTCTTATGAAGGCGACTACGTCGCTGTGTTTTTGTATGTCTGTGTTCACGTGTGTCTGTATGTGTGTGTGTATATATGTGTGATCGATTGCGTTAGTTGATTGTGAATGTGCCTGAGCTCACACGTGAACGACGCTGATTATTTTTTCTGTTAGTTACCAAATTATATTCAATTAACAAAATGTTGATATTTAATATCAACATTTTTATTTATACATTTGATTTTTGTCTCTCTTCTCATTTTTCTCTTTAATTTTTCTTTTTTTTCATTTTTTTACTTTTTTTCTGGTTTGCTTTGGTTCTCTTTTTTCCAATCTTTTTTTATCTTTTCCTGTCAATTTCCTGTCTTTGCATTCATTTTTTCATTGTTTTCTGAGTAGTGGCGTAATTCTGCAGATGTCATCATCATCATCATCATCATCATCATCGTCATCGTCATCATCATCGTCATCGTCATCGTCATTATCAACATTGTTTTATCTTTCTATCTTTTCTCCCTCAAATGAGTCCGTTCTTTTTTTAATAATAACATTTTCTTAATTTTTTTTCAATATTCACCACTCATCTGTTTTTATTTTTACTCTGATTTTTTGTATCGCCTATTTTTCACGTTCTTTCATTTTTTTGCACTCCTTTTTCTCTCCCGATCGCCTTTTTCCAGTCCGCCATATTCCCATCTCCCCATCCCCCCTTATCCCCCCATCTGCACACGCACTCGCGCCAAACTATTCCCGCTCACCTAAGCGCCTTCCCAGTCGAGTACTTGCAGTTTACAAGTCTTAGTAGTCGTGCTCTCTGTAATTTCTTTTTCAATTGGAACGAATTGCTGACAATTGGAAAGGTCACAAGGTCAGAATCGTCCTTCGTCGTAGTCGCTGGTGGTCGGAAAGTTGGAGTCGTCTGAGTTGGAAACGTCGTTGTTATTTGTTGTTGTTGTTGTTGTTGCTGTGGTTTTTGTTGTTGTTGTTTTTGATGTTGTTGTTGTTGTTGTTAAAGTCATGGCGTACATGTTTTTTGCTGTTGGAGCTGATAAACAGAGATGTTACGAGTACTTATGGTGCGAGTACGAGTACGAGTATGAGAACCATGGTATCGAGTACAAGTACGAGTACTTGAAAAACTTACTCGAGTTGTACTCGAGTACGAGTACAATTATCAAATACCATATCTCTGATACTCAGTACTGATTATAAACCGAGTACGAGTTCGAGAACGAGTACTTAAAAAACGTACTCGATGTGTACTCGAGTACCAAGTACTACCTCTCTGCTGATAAATACATAAAACTGTTTTCAGAACTGCTGTTAACCACTTGCATATCCTTGTTTGCATATGTGTTAGTTTGTATTCGTCTACTCTAGTTTGACTGAACTCTTGGTAAAAATGTTACAGGCGAAGCTTCAGCAGCAGCTATATTAGCAGCTGTAGCAGCATTTGTAGCTGAAATTGTAGCAGCAGCAGCACTAATAAAAGACTTTGAATAAATTTCCTAACCACGTGTATGTGGCGTGACGGTGGAGTATAACAAGCAAGCAAGCAAGCAAACAAGCAAGCAGACAAGCAGATCGGTCTGAAGTTCACAAATGTTCGGGTGACACGCGTTTCCTTATCAAACGGGGGACATGCTCTAATGGGATGGAATAGGGACACACAAATAATTTGTAAAATAACACTAAAAATGCATGAATAAAATAACACTAAAAATGCATGAATAAAAATAATAAATTTTTAATGTGAAATAAAAAAGCGCAAACAAAAAAAGAAGTTAATTTATTTTTTATTGATTTTATTTACTCATTTAATTGTTCATCATTGTTCTTTTAATCTATTTATCTCTCTATGTATCTATTTATATTTCTACATATCTATTTATCTCTCTATGTATCTATTTATATCTCTACATATCTATTTATCTCTCTATGTATCTATTTATATCTCTACATATCTATTTATCTCTCTATGTATCTATTTATATCTCTACATATCTATTTATCTCTCTATGTATCTATTTATATCTCTACATATCTATTTATTTTTCTATATATCTATTTATATTTCTACATATCTATTTATATCTCTACATATATATTTTCTTTCTACATATCTATTTATTTCTCTACATATATATTTATCTTTCTATATATCTATTTGTTTCTTTATATATCTATTTATTTCTTTATATATCTATTCGTTTTTCTACATATATATTTATCTTTCTATATATCTATTTGTTTCTCTACATATCTATTTATTTCTTTATATATCTATTCGTTTGTCTACATAACTATTAATCTCTATTTCTACTTCTCCGAATATCCATTTCTATTTTTTCCCATGTCTTTTTATTTCCCACATTGTGTTCCACCTTTGTTTTTCCATTGTTTCCTTTCAGTTCATTCATGGCGCTTCCATCATTCAATACCTTACACGTGGAAGCAACCAGGCGCACACATCTATAAGCAATGCACGTGTGATTCACAGACATTAACGTTCACGTACACTTGAAATCATTCCAGCACACACAAATGAAAACATGTACACATACATCCACATCCATATAGAAATACAATCTTTCTTCACACACACACATACACACACAAACACACGCACACAAATACACGCACACACAAATACACACACACATAAATACGCACACGAACACACACACACACGCACGCACGCACACGCTCAAACGTCCGACAATACACTCGATCGATGACAGGGGACATTATAATAGAAGTTGATTTACGACAAAAAATCACATTCCTTTCACCAGTGAATAACTTTCATGATTTTATTTCGAATGCGATTTCGATTCAAATCACCTTTTCATCTGTCATTTATTATTTTATCGACATTTTTTCACATTTTCAAGATTTCTCAAGATTTCTATAGAAAGTTTCTTTTGCTTCAACTTGTTATATGCAAATATTTTCTCAATCGATTTAAAAGTATAAAACACTGAAAGAACATAATAGACAGTAATTTTATTAAATAATGATTTTTGCATAGCTTGTAATTTTTCCAATGATAATTGATTTATTTATGACAAATGCAGGTGTTTCCAGTATGAACTGGATCATTCCAAGAAAAATAAATTATTAATTAAAGAAATAATATCAGCTAACATTATTTTCATCATCGTCATCATCATGACCATCATCATCATCATAAAGATCATCTTCATCAACATCACCATCTTGATCATCAACCCCCTCATCAACAACCTCATCAACCACCTCATCAACCACCTCATCAACCACCTCATCAACCACCTCATCAACCACTTCATTAACCCCCACATCAACCACCTCATTAACCACCTCATCACCCCTTTTTTAACTCCCTCATCAACCCTCTCATCAACCCCCTCATCAACCCTCTTACCAACCCCTCATCAACCCTCTCATACACTACTTCATCAACCCCTTCATCAACCAATTCATCAACCTCCATCGACCACCCCATCAACCCCCTCATCAACCAACTCCTCATTCCCTCATCAAACTCCTCATCAACCCCCTCATCAACACACTCATACACTACTTTATCAACCCCTTCATCAACCAATTCATCAAACTCCATCAACCACTCCATCAACTCCCTCATCAACCAACTCCTCAACTCTCTCATCAACCACTCCATCAACCCCCTCATCAACCAACTCCTCAATCCTCTCATCATCCACCTCATCAACCACTTCATCGACCCCCTCATCAACCACCCCATCAACCCCCTCATCAACCACCACGCTGACCACACAGAAAAAAACGCCGCCTCGGCAGAAAGCCGGCGGTCAAGCAATTCATCAAATTCCAGCTACGTCCAATATCGTGTATTATATAAAAGGAAGAAGCATTATCGTAAAGATGACCTCCGTCGTGTTGCCTTGTCAACAGCTGCGCGCCATTACTGTCTACTACTAGCAGCTTCATCCGCAATCACCGCCATATTTCTCATACCCATCACACACACATACATACACACGTATACTCACATACAGACACTCACGTGTGCACATGCACAGACATAACTTTGCAGCTATTTGTTATAACTAGTCTTAGTATTTTTTTTTTAACCGAAAACGAAACTCGGTCGATACACTTTTTCGTCAAAGCCAAACAAGTTCTACCTGTTCTACCTGTTCAAACTGTTCACCTGTGATCATTTGATGTTTACTTTAACTCGTTTCGAAGTTTCAACTGAATACAATATATATATATATATATATATATATATATATATATATATATATATATATATATATATATAAATA
>OZ022246.1:24916358-25026358 GCA_963978895.1 Erpobdella octoculata
ATGGAGAGAGACATGGAAGGAGAGAAAGAGAGGGAGAGAGAGAGAGGGAGACAGATGGAGTGAAACGTTAAAATCGTGATAATTGCGTGAATGTAAGCTTAGATAGCAGGCCAATTCATTAAGACAATTTATTACTTCATTAAGTGGAGAGACAGCTTCGGCACTCTATTGCGTTAATATTGATGCCCTCGCGTTGCATCCGTGGGTTTGTCTGTCTGTGTGTTTTTGTTTTGTTTTTTTGAAGGTGTGTGCGTGTGTTTCTGTGTGTGTGTCGGTGGGTAGGGATTTGTGCGTGCAAAGGTATTGGGCAAAGAGAGATCAAACCCATGTTTACATGAGAAGAGAAATCCAAGGTCGGAGAAACTATGGAAATAAAAGATCTATTGACACTTGAAGAGTTTTACTTTCAATGAAGAGAGAAAAATATGATAAAAAATTAAATTTAATAAAAAAGAGAAAGAAGAAGAAAGAGGGAGAAGCAAACTGAGACAAAACAAGAAGAACGGAAAGAGGAAGTAAGAAGGAATGATCGAATCTGGAACGATCGGTAAACACAAGTTCACACGCATTAGTAAGCAGAAATAACGTACATCACAACACAGTGCATTCCAGTTTTTTACCTGCTTTCTCCGCATATGCTGCAAGGATATGAGACAAGAATTACAGATATGTACTTCTCTTAGTACTACTTAGTGTTTAGATATTTACAAATGTATTTATTTTTATTTATTTATTTGTTATTTAATTAGTTCTTCTTTTATTGTACAGGTATATACAAATGTAGATATTTTTATCTATTTATTAATTTATTAGTTCTTCTCTTAGTACTATTTAGCGTACAGGTATATACAAATATATATTTTTATTTATTTATTTATTATTTAATTAATTTTCATTGAAGTATTTTTTATTTATTCAGGACTTAATAATTTGTTTAATTGTTATTTTTCTTAGGCCGAACAAATGTGCGCGGATTCATATTGGAATAGAAATATAATCTACCGCCATGACGTCAGAATGAGTGCCTAATTTACAAATAAATAAATTAATTGATTAATCAACTAATTAATTAATGTAAAATTTAATAAACAACTGTATTATTCTTCAGCAGCACAGTTGAAATATAATAAGCTATAACTGCTGTGAAATAAATTGGCATTTCTATAAGAACAAAACACAACGAAATAAACTATCATTTAATTAACTTCTACAATTGTAAATTTACATTTTCACGGTCTCAAATTACTTTACAGTTTCAAAACTACTCTAATTTTTGAAACACTCTACAGTTTTGAAACACTCTCTTTAGTCTCGAAAATAATCGAGTTTTTGAAAACTCTACAGTTGTGAAACACTCTCTACAGTTTCGAAAAACTGTACAGTTGTGAAACACCCTCTACAGTTTCACAAAACACTCCACAGTTTTTGAAGTGTACAATTGTGAGAACGAACAGCGGAAGAAGAAGAAGAAGTAAAACTTCTCCTGGAAGTAAATGGAAGAAGGAATTATATTTGCACTGAAAACCGTTCAGATTGGTTTCCTCTGGTGGATTCAAGCTTAACATCGATGGTCGAGTCTAGCCGGTGCAAATGGAATCTCTGGACGTGAATTACGTTTTAAAATATTAAAAAATTGTGGGATGGTCGGGTCGGGTTGAAAGACATAAAACCCGCAACCTGTTTTGACCCCGAAAGAAGCTAAAAACTAATGTGATGATTTTATCTGATTGACAGCTAGAAGAAAAGTTTACAAATTAAGCTTTAATTAATTAAAATATTACAACCTCATTAATTAATTAATTTATTACTATTTCACTATTATTAATTAGTTTTTAACTTATCTTTTTGTACTTTTGCAATACAAAAAAGATGACGGTAGTGATAATGATGATGATACCGTCCTCGAGTTAGTGCATGTTGTGAAAAGAAATAATAACAAAAAATAATAATTTCTTTAAAATTACATAAAAAATGTCCTCAAGTGAACCGAAAGCGTTTTAAGTGATTCTTCTTCTCCCTGCCTTTATCTTTCTCTCTCTCTCTCTTTCTCTTCCTTTCTCTCTCACTCTCTAGTTCTCTCTTCCTCTGTCTCCCCCGCCCACACTTTTTTTTATGTAATTTCTGTCTCTATTTAAGTGTCTTAGTGAATTAAGTTCGTGACCTTTAAACTTCTCAAAAGCCGCGTCATCTCAATAATTGTCATGGCGACTGACTTTAAGGCTGCAACCATGATGAGGTGCGAGACTACACTCAATTGTAAATTGAATGAACTTCCTTTCAATTAATTACTCTTTCTTTATCCAGATCTCTCTTTATTCCTCTATATTTCTCTCTCTCTCTCTTTGTCTGTCTAGCTTTGTCTGTCTGTCTTTGTCTGTCTGTCTTTCTCTTTTCTTTCCACTTATCTATAACTTGACTGCCACCATATGACTGTACAATTGTACCATTCGTATTGGCGTTCATTCATTGGTGTACATTTGTTTACGCATTTTGTGTTTTATTAATTACATAAGCGCTAATATGTGATTAAAAGTGAGCCATAAAAATAGAGTTTATGTTTCCAAAAAATTCCTCCAGGCTTCATTTCTTGCTTCGATGCCGTGAAATGTCTATTTTCCGTCATCATGGACATCGACCTCCCCCCGCCGCCCTTTCTCTGTCAATCGCTACCACCACCACTATCACCATAATTATCACCACCACTACCACTATCATTGATACCAAAACTACCACTATCCTTATCACCACCACTACCACTATCATTATTTAATACCACTACAACTATCCTTATTACCACCACTATCATTATTAACATCACTACCACTATCATTATAACTCCTACTACTACCATCGCTATCATTATCACCGCCACACTACCATCGCTATCATTATCACCACCACTACCACCATCACTATCACCACCACCACTAGCGGCGACGCTTTCGTGTGATTAGCAATTGCACTTATACGCGACGCCGACATCGGACGCCGGGATCGCTCGGCGACACGCGTGGGAATCGAACGATGCCACTTCCACTCCCAGAGCACCGGGCGCGATCGGCTCGCGGAAAAACAAAAAGCGGGCGGAAACAAAAACAAAGAACCCGGAGTAATTACAGAGCCAATTTTCCGGGGCTCGAAAATCGTAGGGTAGGGGTGGGGCCGCTCGGGCTGGGGGTGGGGTGGGGTGTCGACGTTGTTACGCTCGCAGCATCCAGGGTATTTATTGATCGAAGGAGCTCGGTTGATTATTTAGAGTGTCGTTCGTTCCAGTTTGTAGAATTCACTGGAGAAAGTCTAGAATCCGTCATCTGCTTGGGCTAGAAATCCGTTGTTCTAAATTGAATAAATGAAAAAAAAAATATAATTTAAAAAACAAAACAAAAACTGCTGACTAACATTTATTATTAGACAAAGTAAATGAAAAAAAGTAGAATTAATTAAAAAAAATTATTAGACGAAGTAAATGACTCACGATCCCATCTTTGAAACTGCCCAGTACCGCTCTGTTTTCCATACGATTTGCTTTTTAGAGAAACCAGTTTAGGTCTCTAGGAGGAAACTGGAAGCTTGTAATTCAAACGAATCTCTTCTCGGGACAATTACGCTGGAAATGCCTGGCTTAAGTGTTTGAAATTTACTATCTTCACTGATGAAATATTAGATAGAGAAAAAGAGATAGGGAAAGAGAGAGAGAGAGAGAGAGAGAGAGAGAGAGAGAGAGAGAGAGAGAGAGAGAGAGAGAGAGAGAGAGAGAGAGAGAGAGAGAGAGAGAGAGAGAGAGAGAGAGAGAGAGAGAGAGAAAGAGAGAGAGAGAGAGAGAAAAAGGGGAAAAGAAGGAAACAGAGAAAAAAAAGAGAGAGAAAGACAGAAGAGTTGTGAGAGACAGAAAGTGAAAATGAGAGAAATAAAAATAGATTTACTGCGTTCCAGCTTGACCGGTAATGGCGGTGTCCGTTCTAATTTTTTCTTAATTTTCGGTGAAGTTGCGGTGCTTCAAGGGGGACCGGAGACCCCCCCCCCTTCGCCAAATTTCCCTCTTCCGGCTCTTCTCTTCGTGGCCAAGAGCTACGTTTTGAAAATTAACGTCGACTATGAAGTGACTTTTAGAATTATGAAGCGGATAATAAAATGATCGTAAATATGCACGCCATGTCTATCGAGTCAGTAGAAGAAGAAAAAAGAAGAAAAATATGAAAAAGAATAATAATAAAAAGACAAAAAAAAGAGAAATATAAAGACTGCTGGTGGAGAAAGAAATACAATGAGTAATATAGAAAGAGAGAGAGAGAGAGGGAGAGAGAGAGAGAGAAGGATTGAAAGATAGGGAAGAAGAGAAAGAGAGATGACAATATAGAAGATCGAGACATTCACAGGTATATACCTGTCCCATTATTGGCCCAATGTCAATAAATAAAATTGCAGCCAATATATCGGAGATCGATGACACTTCGATAATACAGAGAAAGGAGGAGGGGGGAACAGAAACGGAGAGAGAAAGAGAGAGAGAGAGAGAGAGAGAGAGAGAGAGAGAGAGAGAGAGAGAGAGAGAGAGAGAGAGAGAGAGAGAGAGAGAGAAAGAGAGAGATGGATGGAGGGGCGCACGCGAAGACAAATAGAAGGATGCAGAACAATCAAAAGGTCACTGATCGATTTTTCCCTAATAAAGGTATAATAGGTACGAAGGTAGGCCTTAATAAAGGTATAATAGGTACGAAGGTAGACCTTAATAAAGGTATAATAGGTACGAAGGTAGGCCCCTAATAAAGGTACAAAAGGTAGGAAGGCAGACTGCACACAGTGTAAAAGCCGCTTCTATATTATAAATGACAAGCATTATACAGTGAAAAACAATTCATATGATTTAAGCGTCCTACCGATATTGTGGTAACTCTTCATAGTAGCTTAGATGTCATGTCGCCTACTACAATGCAATGCAATCTAGGTTAATGACCGGACAGTTAATATAGGCTGATTGTTTCAAAGCTTCGTGGAATCTGATTTAAATTAACTATTAATAATAATTAATTAATACAAGCTGGAAACAGCTGGGCTTAAATAGAAAAAGCCAAAGCAGATTGAGTTCGGAAAAATCTCAAACACGGTGTGGGAACAGAGGTGAATGTATGGGTTACGTTGACCCGTGGATTGGGTTGGTTTGGGTTCAATTTATTTTTTTTACATATGCGTTGGTCGGGTTGAATTGGAAAAAAAATTCAACAAAAAATTTCAACCAACAAAAAAAAATAGCTGTGAGTAAGTAGGATTGTGTTGGGTTGGGTCAGAAAATTTAACTTTTCAGGCGGGTCGGGTTTAAAAATAGATGGGTTTGGTCGGGTCGCCAGAAATAGACCAATGTCCATCCACCAACTGTGCGGGAACTCATCGCCTGAAAGTTAGTCAGCAGTTTTGACTGTCACTGAAAACTTGCTTTATAATCGGGGATAAATAGAAAGAACTTTAACGATGATTATTGATTTATAATTTATCAGTTTATTTCATCTTCAATCGAAACTTGAAAACCTGTAAAACATTAATGTCGCCACAAAATTCGAGCTTAACAACCTCTCTTTTTTTTCTCAGCAAAAACCACCGACCGAACCAAAAACACAATATTATATTATCCTTATTATTTCAATATTATATTATATTATCCTTATTATTTCAATCATGTAATACGAAACGCATACAGACATCAAAAAACGGGCCGATTGTCACAAACACAACCATATCTGTAAATCAATAAACACATTATAGTCACAAGATCAAGCGATGTCACCGGTGGTGAACGCTGCGTCAAGAAATGTCATTTCAGCTGCGTCAAGAAATGTCATTTCAGCTGCGTCAAGAAATGTCATTTCAGCTGCTTCGTGGAAAACGTGTTTTATTTCAAGTTTTTATTTCATTTTCATTTTTAAATCGGGCGATTGAAGCGTCGTTCGCCATTTTGAATCTTAAACACATTAAATCAAGCGTTAAAATTAAGAAGTGAAGAACTAAAATTGAATAAGAACAGAGTATTGAAATTGAAATAAAATTAGAAAAGGAAGTGGTGTTTTGGAAGGTCAAGCTTAAAAAACTTTCTAACGACATTTTTGACCTCTGAACTTTTGGTGATTTAAAGCGATTTTATATATACTTTTTTTTTAAATTTAATACGACCAGTGAAATGAACAATATTATTTAATACAACTTTTCATCATATTTCTCTTTAATTTTTTGTTTTTTATTAATTTTTTTGTTTTTAATTTTTTGTTTTTTTTAATTTTTTGTTTTTTATTATTTTTTTGTTTGTTTTTTTTTTTTAATAAAAATAACGAAACGACAAAAGAAAATTTATCGTGCCAAAGTTTAAAAAAATTTCCATTAAAAAATATCTATTAAAAAAATATAAGAAATTTTTTTTTAATTGTTTCGTTTTTGTTAACGAATATGATCATCATCAAGATATGTTCGTAAATAAAATTTCGACGCTGTGGCTTTGCGTCTAAAAATGAACAGGAGACCACACCTGAGATAAAAATAAAGAAATTCCTATGATGATGATGATGATGATGATGATGATGATGATGATGATGATGATGATGATGATGATGATGATGAATAAGACGATGGTGATGATGATGAATAAGAAGATGATGATGATGATGACCATGATGATGATGATGGTGATGATGATGACCGTGATGATGATAATGATGATGACCATAATGATGATGATGACGACGATGATGTGAACACAAAGATGTGTAAAATAGTCGTCAAAATGGCAACCGTAAAAACTAAACAGAAACTTTGAATTACTGGGAATGTAATAAAACGTCAACTGTACAATTAATTTATACAATTAAACTCGATTAAAATTGTTCAGAAATCACACATCAGAAAAAATAACATCAATCCTACACACACACACACACACACACACACACACACACACACACACACACACACACTTACTTCTATAACTTTCATATTACCTGTATTACAAAAGCCCTCTACTACAGCTGGTACAGTGCTGCCGATTTTAAGCTCTTTACGCTCTAAGTAAACGCGCCATATTTAAATCATGATTAAATCTGCAATAAAGGAACCCTGTAGTAGAATCATCGAAGAGATACGAGTGCTATACAAAGCGAGTGCTATTCAGCTTTTCTTCACGGCTACGACGAGGCATTCCGATTCTGAGATTCGACTGATCGCCTCCCGTTCGGAGATGTTCTCGAGCCGAAAGGAGTCGATTTGGGAGCCGATGCGACGGCTGCTGTCAGTCGTCGTAGCTACTGCCGATGATGAAACGGCGCCGTCGTTGGCGATCGGCGAGACCGACGATCCGGACGGCGTCGACGTAGCCACGAGCGTCGGCGAGTCGAGAAGTTCGCCGACGCTCAAGGACGGGTTAGCCGATAGGAGCTGATGACAGCGCCTGAGTTGGTCGACTATTCGCCGATAGACGGACGGGTCGAAAACCGAGTAAGCTGTGTTAGTCAGGTTGAACGGCTCTGAAAAATCAGTGGAGAAAAAAAGAACATAGGGGTCAAAGTTTATAGGTTAAATTTGTTAAGAGATCACGAATAGGGCACGGGGTTAATCGTATTATCATCATCATCACCGATTGAAAGGTCGTGGATGCTCTAGATATCGTCATCATCACCGACATGACATCGCAACGATCGTAAAAATACAATTATATTCTTATGTATTATTTATGTCGGTATAATAAATATAAATTATTTTAATGTCATCGTAACCACAACCACCCAAGAGCTCGTTATCGTCACCATCATCATCATCACCACCGCATCATCATCATCATCATCATCATCATCATCACCATCATCATCAGCATCACTACCACCTTCAATGCAGATGTGCTTCCACTGACTGTGGCAGTTCACCGGCTGACTCTGAAGGAAGACTTTCAGGTGCACCAGCTGACCGGTCCTGACGGACATGACGCTCTGGTCAAACCTGAAAGATTAATTACGAAGAAAAAGAATTTACGACGCGAAGAACTCCCCTACCACCCCCTCTCCCCCCCTCGACTATCATGGTTCCACAAAGAAACACATCGAATGCATAGATTATCGTTAGGGGTCATATTCAACACCCCCATTCGTGACCTTAGCCTTCCCCCCTGTGTGTTTTAGAGGGAAAGTTTAACCCCCCCCCTGCTTCATAGTAGCATCTGCTACTAACTGGAACTTGCTGGCGAAGTAATCCATGAAACCTACGAAAAGTTGACCAAGCGACATCTTATTGGGCGACGAATAGGGAGCCAGCTTCTCGTTGAGGCTCAGCGACTTCACGTCCATCGAATTGTTGAACTTGTGCTGGTAGAAGATGGATAAAATAAAATAAAATGAAATTTAAATGAATAAAGTAAAATAAAATAAAATAAAACGAAATAAAATAAAATAAAAAATAAAATAAAATAAAATAAAATAAATAAAATAAAATAAAATAAAATAAAATAAAATAAAATAAAATAAAATAAAATAAAATAAAATAAAATAAAATAAAATAAAATAAAATAAAATAAAATAAAATAAAATAAAATAAAATAAAATAAAATGATGTTATTAGAATCAGTGAGTCATAGGAATCACGTGGCTGCTCACCGGATATTTCTGCTGGAGACTCGGAAGAAGCGGAGGGCTGCAGCCATCTGGTGATTAAATCGAAAGAAATTAATTTTGTTTGTAAATAAAAATTTAAACCGTTGAGTGCTGGTATTCGCTGGAACACACAGACTAACACTCATGCACATACAAATGAGTATTTACAGTGATGGTTTTTAACTACTTTAAAAGTAGTTAACTACTTTATTTAACTACTCACAAAAAAAGTAGTTAGTAACTATTTCCTAACTACTTTTAAAAGCAGTAGTTATTAACTACCTACTTAACTACTGCCTAGTAGTTAACTAGTAGTTAACTACTTTTTAACATTAAAATTTTAAACAAATGTAATTTCCAATAACAAAATATAATTATTTACATTTTTATTTACCCAATCATTTACAAAATGATACTATCAAAAGCATTTACAGAATATCTAAGATGATCTCTTAAAAAAATCATCATATCGATGTGGTTATCAGACAATTTACTTCGTCTGTCAGATAAAATTTGTCCTGCTACACTAAAAAGTCTTTGAACTGCTGCTGAACTTGGCAATGTTGAATTGAGCTTTATAAATGCTGCACAAACATCTGGATCATTATCTCATTAAAGAGACTTTGGATGTTCTTGGACGGGTTTGATAAATAATCATTAAGCTGTTCAGCCAATACATTGTCAAAGGAGTTTGGTATGGTATCCATATAGTCGTACCAATCGTCATTTTCACTGCACTGATCATTGTCAACAGAGGTGATTGTTTTTGAGGTAGAGCTTCTAGATTTACAACCTGCAAAGATATTTATAAAAACAATAATTAATAAACAATAATTAAACAATAATGCTGTGTATTGTTAATTGTTAACAAAAAAAAAACCTTTTAACATTTGCAATTAAATACAAGTTAAATAAACCTGATTTTTCAAGCTCTTGATTCATCTATTTTATGTAAGCCAATAATTTTTCTTTAATCAAATATTTTTTTTGCTCATCGGACAAAAAATTCAATTTGAATTGGGGAATTATCGCTGTTGCTAGCAGATACTCTTCATTTCCTAAAACAGGACCAAATCGTTTCTCTATACCCCGAGATAGTGCTTGTATAAGACTTTATAAGAGGTTTGATGGTTTTTTCTGAACAGGAATGTAATTTTTTTTGTATTCCAATGATGGTCGGAATTATGTGGCCAATATATGACTTCTCGCTTTGGAAGATATCCATTGCAGTGACTATTGGTTTCATAATCTGAAGAAATGATTTCGTTCGTTATACTCATACTTGAAAATTTAAATATAAATAGCAAAAATTAACCATAAGTCTTATTCTAAGCTTAGTCTAGTTAGGTTTAACAAATGCTAAAATTAAAATATGGTGGTGGGC
Organism: Erpobdella octoculata; assembly: GCA_963978895.1. Classification (NCBI taxonomy): domain Eukaryota; kingdom Metazoa; phylum Annelida; class Clitellata; order Hirudinida; family Erpobdellidae; genus Erpobdella; species Erpobdella octoculata. The sequence continues at coordinate 24,926,361 of OZ022246.1, forward strand.
GAACACAATTGGCAAAAATAAGCTAACAAACCTTACCAAAAGTAAAACACCAAGTAAACATGTGTAGCATAAAAATAAAAGTTTAAATGATACACGATAAAATTATCTAAAAATACTTAAATGCCTTAAACTTTCATAATAAAACGATAACTAATATAAACTCACTTTTACATGTTTAAGAAAGTTGAATGAATTGGTAACATTTCCAGAAATTCTTTTATGACATGTATCGCATAATGCCGTAAAATTTTTTTCATCGTCCTTAAAAACTACTTCAGTAAAACATTCTTTAATTATTTTGCTATTCATTGTAATAGATCGCAACACACTCGTCACCTAATCGAAAATCGAACCTAACCGAAAATAATAACAAACTTAAACAAACAACGAAGCGGAGAATGAAAAGGAAGAAACAAAGCCAATAAGATAGTGATGTACCAGTACATAAATTGAAAAACACAGATGTCGTAATTGTTTTAAAAAAATTAATAAAAAAAATTAAAGTAGTTAAAAAAATAGTTAACTACTGTAGTTAATAACTATCTCAAAAATAGTTAACTACTAGTTGATAACTAGTCTCACAAAAAGTAGTTATTAACTATTCCTTAACTACTTTAGAGTAGTTAATAACTAGTAGTTAACTATTTATAGTTAGTAACTACCCATCACTGAGTATTTATAAACACATGCATGCGTAAACATATAAATACTTCAATACACACACACACACAAACATACATAAATACATTATTCTCACATACAAATAGATTTTGTTCTCTTAGAAAAGCTTTAATCGCATACACACCTATATAATACACACACACACATACACCCAAGAACAAACACACTTATATACATACACATACACTAAACACTCCCACATACTTACATTGGAGATAATGAATGACCATCAGCACTACGGAGTAACTGGACAAGCTGCCTGTGCTGGGAGAATTTATGCCCTTGACCTTTGCCCAGTTTTTGATGAAAAGGACCAACGGGGCGACCCTCCAGTCCACTGTGGTCGATCACCCACGAGGAAAAGGGTTTTTAATTGAAAAGGGTTTTTAATTTTAATAATATTGAATCGTCAAGTTGTAGAGATTTAACTAAAGAATATTTGTTGTTTGGTTTCATCTCAAACATTATTACTATTTAATTACTATTAACATTCTCTGCTATCAGCATCATCATCATCCCCACTATTTACATCATCATCAGCATCCTCCTCCTCCTCATCATCATCCTCATCACCATCATCACCATCACCATCCTCATCATCACCATCATCATCATCATCATCATCACCACGATCGTCGTCACCCCTTATTAACTTTCTTCATTTTAATTTTAACTAACAATCATTAAATTGATTATCGAATAATTTTAGTGAAATTAAACAACTAAAAAAAAACAAAAAAATATCTTGTCATATCCATTATTATTATATCCAAAAAGCAGTTTGATCATAAAGTTCTCACTGGAGGAGTAAGCATTGAGAAGATGGGTGTTTCTAATTCCAACAGAGTTGTTGATGTTTAGGTCGCACTCCACACGACTTTATTGATTGATTGATTGATTTGACCAATCCACGGACAGGACAGAGGCATGAAATTATAATAAATTTGAATAAATCATCTCATTATAATAAATTATTAATTAGTTTGATGGTGAAATTAATGAACATTAATTAATAAACAAAACGAAAAACACGACTTCATTGATTGATTGATTTGACCAATCCATGGACAGAGGCATGAAATTACAATAAATCATCTCATTATAATAAATTAGTAATTAGTTTGATGGTGAAATTAATGAACATTAATTAATAAACGAAACATTACAAAGAGTATTCGTGAAATTATAAAAACTTTTTTTAATATTTTTGACTGTAATACTCGATGGTACCTGATCTTATCTGTGAACTTCAGTATTGGAACTCTGGCATGGATCAGCTTGATGTCTTGTAAGAATGCTGAGGGATTAAAAATGCAGAAAATGTTACTTATTCATCAAAATTTTTAAATTATAATTTTTTTTTAAATCATCAGTTACTTCGTTTCAATTAATTTGCGAATTCAATATCAATTTTTTCTTATAAAATAAAATTCAAAATTAGAATTTTTAACGAATTAAAAAAATAAATAAAAGAAATGAAAGTGACATAAAAAAAAATCGACATACAGCACTGAGATAGTTTCTTGTGAAGGAATCTTAGAATGTCGGTCGCTCCTCTCTTCTGGTCAATCTGTCGGTGACAACCGGCGTTAAAAATACGACCGTTAAATTACGAACAATTAACGATGACGTTATAATCATCATCATCATCACCATCATCATCATTATCACAACCTCTATTATCAGCATCATCATCATCACCACAACCTCCGTCACCTTCATCTCACCTACTGCCATAATCATCATCCTCACCACCACCACATCCTCATCATCATCATCACCACCACCACATCATCATCATCATCACTACCACCACATCATCATCATCATCACTACCACCACATCATCATCATCACCACCACACCACATCATCATCATCACCACCATCATCATTATCTTCACCACTATTCCCATCACTGTCAAGACCATCATCACCTCGTTGTGCGACAGCATGAGACAGAGATCCATGTCGCTGCCTGCACTTCCGAACCCGGTCATGGAGGACCCGATGACGTAGAGGCCGCAGTCTTACGAAAAGGAAGGACGATGGTTCGAAATTTGCGTACGCAAGGAAAATATAATTCCTTTATTTAAGTCGCTATTACATTTAATGTATAAATATAATTTATTAATGCCATGTCAAAATCAACAAGTAATTAATATTATAACAAATATTTTATAATTGTTGTACTAATAAAATCAACATTTTAATAATAAAAATAATAATGATTAATAAAATAATTAAGTTGATTAACAATTAAATAGAAATTGTACATTAGTCAAATTAAAATATATCTAATATTATATTAGACAGTATTGTAATATTAAAATACTACTATCTAAACAACATTTTAAAACTTAAATTTAGGAATGACATATCCAAGAATGTAGCTAACAGGGAAATAAAGATCTCATGACGGCATACAAGGCGTCCCTGAGATTCATTTTCTTTATGTAAGTTTCCTTCTGCTGTTGGTGGTTCTCGAAGAAATCCCAGATGAAACTGGAAATCTGGAAAGGAGTTGAAAAAAAAAAAACCGAGTTTAAGATTTATCACCGAGAGCTGTTTGTTCACGCACACGACGAAAGATCAGAGTTTTTCCGAAAAGAAAGAGATCGAAGAAAGCGAAAAAATATCGAATGAAATCTTACGCCGGCGTAAATGCCGTAGGCCGAGCCGTTAGCCGACGCGACGCTCTGCGAGCTGACGCGACCGCTGCCGGAAGAGGACGCGGACGACGACGGCGACGATCGAGACGACTCGGAGGAGGTTTTCCAGGTCGAATGAGGTTGTCGGTCGGTGCGGCGGAGATGATGACGCTGACGCAGACGGTTGTGTTGATTGCTTTCGTCAGCGCTGTGCCCGGCGGTTGAATTTTGGTCGAACTGTCTAGACTTCTTCTTCGGGTCGGTTCGGGGAGGATGGAGGGAGGGTACGACGTCAAAGTGCCTCCTGAGTATTTGTTTGTGTGGTTGGATAAAAAAAAATGGATAGTTGAATAAATTAGTGGCTTTGAAGGTTATACGGTGGATGTATATGAGTACGATTAGTAGAAGAACGTGTACAAATGAGAGAGATTTTAATGACAGATGAGTGAAATGAGATGGTTCTATAGTGGAAGTTCATCAATATTGTCACCATCAATGGAAAGACAAACCACCTACTTTATTCCTCGAGAGGAGTCTTGACTATGGCAAGAAGAGTTGAAGTTCTCGTTGAAACCCGTGTTTTTATTACTGTAACCATCGCTGTTTTCGGCAACGCCGCCGACATTTTTACGTCCAAATTCTTCGCCCCCTTTGTGACTCTGAAAGCTTCTTTTTTTCAAAGGTCTCTTCCTGGTGACCTTCCGTTTGGAAATAACCGAGTCGCTCGATTGGTCCGACGAGATCGCGTGACTGTCCTCTCCTCCCCCATTGGACGATGATTCGTTTGAGGTCGTCAACTGATCAGCTGCTTCATGCCCAGTGTCCTTGCTGCTGCAGCCTATCCGGTGAAGAATATAATTGTAAAGTTATAAGCATATATTATACTATAAGCATATATTATACTACAAGCATCATCATCATCATCATCATCATCATCATTTATTTTTGAAACGTCCCTATTCCACGCTATGCTAGGGTTGGACGTTTTTTCCATATCAGGCCCCTCCACAAGTCACAATCCAGCGCAGACTGTCGCTTCAGGCCGAGCTCATAAATTCTTCTTCAAGCCCATAGCTAACTTTTCACATCCGTCTAGGCCCAGAATAGGAAGCGCGGACCTTGTCGACCTTGTTTGATCAGGCGACGTTCGAGCCGGCATGAAATTCTTTGTTTTGTTACCCATATGGAATTTGGAGCAAAGTTTTACCCGGATGCCCTTCCTGCGAACCTCCCTTTAGTCGCCTTTTACGACACGCATAGGAGGATACACGGTGGTTCTATTCTATCGGCCCGAACCACAAAGCATGTATTATACTATAAGCATATATTATACTATAAGAATATATTATACTATAAGCATGTATTATACTATAAGCATATATTATACTATAAGCATATATTATACTATAAGCGTATATTATACTATAATCATATATTAAGTATATTATACTTCAAAAACTAATAATATTGATTAAAACAGATATATCAAACTTGGCAAATGCAAAACGAATAAGTATGTCTACCGATTTTGCTCCAAATTTCATGGCAGATGGCGCTACAAACTGTGGATTCGCTGTTGTTGCTTTGTTTGTTGCCGATGCCGAATTCATCAGAGACGAGATGTTGAGCAGGTTGTTGTTCTTGTTTATCGGAAGGACGGAGCTGGTGAGAACGATGGTCCTGGTGTTGCGCAACATGTTGAGAAAAATGGTTCTGTTGTTGCACAACATGTTGAGAAAAATGGTTCTGATGTTGCACAACATGTTGAGAATGATGGTTCTGATGTTGCACAACGTATCGAGAATGTTGTTGCTGCTGTTGTTGTTGTCGCTGGACGAAGTGTTGAGAATAATAATTCCTTTGTTGACCGACGACCCAGGAGATGGTACCGGCAGCCTGGTATGAAGGTTGTTCGTACCGATGCTGCTGAACGAAAAGTTTCCCCGGTCCTGCAACGTGTTGATCCTGTTGCGAAAGGCCTAAAAAATGTTGGCCAACCTGCGAACTTTGTAGCTGACTCTTGCTAAACAGCTTTAGTTCCCGATGCTGCTGTTGCTGCTGCAGCATGTTCAGCTTTTCTCTGTAGTGAATCATCTTTCTGCCGTTGCCAAGAGGAGGACCGTTTTCTGAGCTGCTGGCTCTGCTATTACATCTGCAGTCGACGGGATCGGGATCGGCCTCGGACGGTCTGAGGCTCTCGAGATCATCAAAGACGGAAACAGAAGATGAGGCTTTCTTGTCGTTCGAAGGTGCGCACCAGTCGCGGGTCTCGGAGGACCTGGGGGGAGATCGAAACATCTCCCGGTCGTTGCCACCTGACCGGATCTTTTTCGTACCGTAGCTGCTGTTGTATTTGGACCCGTCCCTGTTGTCGCTGAGGTCGACCAAGTTCGTGTTAGGGTACCGGTTGTGGTCCACGCCCGAAGAAGTGAAGTGTTCGGGAAAATTATTTGACGGCTGAAGATTTTTCAGCGGCGAGCGATGTTGTTTAATCTGTTGAGAAAATAACACCTTTATCATAAAAATCAAAACTTTTATCCTGCCAGACATAGGCATACGAGCAACCCCCCTCCCCCCCCCCCTCGGGGCTTCAGCTACATTAGGAAAAAAGTTGAGAAGTCAGCAATTTTAGTCGAAAAATTTTAGTATTATTAGGCCATTCGATCAATGATTATTTATTTCAGCCCCCCAAACTACGATTACTTTCTGTATGCCTGTACTGTGAAACGATGAAAAAATTATTCCAGGACAAGTTTTTCTACTGGTCTTATGAGTGGAAGTGATGTATAATAAAGTTAAAATACCCTTTTTTATGATTTAAAAATTATTTAAATGGTAATTAAAAGAAAATTAAAATTGCGAAACTTACATCCGTCGATGTTGAGGCGATGTATCCTCTCGTGTTACTCCGCGTATCGTGGGCTGTCGTCCTCATTTCTCTGTCGTAGCAGACGGAATAGCTGATGCTGTTGCTTCTCATGCTGCTACTGCCATTGCCGTGTCCGCTACAACTCAGCTGGATAGCTTGCAGTTCGTTGCAGAAAAGTGAACCTCGATAAAAATGTCATAAAATGTTTCTTAAATGTAACAATTAATGAAAAAATAAATTGCAAAGAATTAACTAAGATTAGGTCATTTGGAAAAAGAACAAACAAAAAAGAGAAAAAAGCCAGAAAAAGAGGCGCAAAAGAAGAACCTAGGTCCTCCAAGATTTAAATAAACATGTTATTTAACATTTTTTTCCTAATGATGCAGGACATAAAATTTATATCACTAGACTTAAAACTCACTAGACTCAACGACTAAACGGCTAGAGTTAACAAAAAATTTCTAATTATAATAAATTCAGTGTTTCAAAACAACTTAATAATTTGATTGTAAATCAACGCTTTGAAGCACAGCAAATAAAGTTAAAGTAAATGTTTAATTTGGTTAAACAATTTAATTTTAAAAAACTATAGGTATTACTCACCATGTCCTGAACCATTATTAGCAGTGGGCAGATAAAATATATTCATTTTGCAACACAAGAGCGTTTTATTAAAAAAATAACAGAATGTTATTTAGCAAATAATAACAATAAAAAATGTCCTTTTATTATAGCTTAAAAAGCTTAATTAAATTAAACAATTAAAGTTGGAAGACATGAAAAATATTCAAATGTCTTGAAGACCAGCCAGAGTCAGACTTTTTTTAGTTTGGTTTTTTTTTAGTTTATTTTGATCTAAATAAATAATTTCGCGTAATTTAAACGAGTCAAATAAATAACTGCTAAGAGGCTGAGCTCACTGACGAAAAAATCAAGGCGCTCTCTAAACACATGGAGGCCTATTTAAAAGACGCGCTAAAATCTATTTTTATAAAAAAAACCTTGTTAAAACAAATTAATTCCTTTAACATAAAAAATAAAAACTTTGTATTTCAGTTATGACTAAAGTATTGACATTAAAATTAAAACTTTATATTTGTTCTATGTTGTGGTCAACGATAACAAGATTTGTTTGGGTGGTGTGTTACCTCGTGGGATCTTTTGGATATTGCTAATCAAAAAAAAATTTGTTTCGAGTAATTGTTTATATAAAAAAAAATAGTAAAATGGCAACCAAAAAAGACAAAAAAATGCAATCTAAAAAACGCAAACTGGAAGCTTTTCTAGATTTAATCAGCGTTAACAACAGCGAAACACAAAACGGAGAACCAGAAAAGGTGATTAAACTTATAGATATTAAAGTTTTAATAATTGATAGTTGTAATCAACAACAAAAGACGTGCATGATTTTTTTAAGTCGGTTATTTTTTTCTCAGAAAAAATTAGCAATAGAAGAAAAGATGGACAGCTCTTCGACTGAATCGTCCAGGGAGGATGAGACCCCTGAAGAAAAAAAATTTCTAAAAGGTATTGTTTTACAATTGAATAATTAGGAAGCCAATAAAATTACTTTTCCGTCTAAAAATTGACATTCCACATAGATCAATCTGATAGGAAGTATTTGCCGAAAAAGATTTGATTGAAGTTTTAAAGGTAAATACAAAAAATTATTAATTTTAGGGTCAGACCTTGTAGAAAAAGAAATTTCAAAAGATTCGGCGACTAGCACAAAAATGTCTGCTGAGGAATTGAAAGAACTGAGAAAGAAGATAAAGGAGAGGCAAAAAGCTTCGATGGTAAGTTTTAGATTTTTATTATTGTTTGCTGTAAACAGCATGTAGGTTTGGGATATCGTAGCTCTTGAGTGGACCTGATTTGAATCGGTGCCTATCCATTGTTTATAACAGATCTTTTGATATCTTGGTTTAATATAATTACAGCACATGATTGATCAACATTTTTTTTTCATTGTTGTGTCAATTAGGAGCAGCCAAAATTCTTCATCAGCCTGGAAGATCAAGACTTGGCGTGTTTTCCGAAGAACGGCAAAGGACAGCCGATTCTATATCTGGCGGATGTTCAGCATCTGGTTCTGCGAGCTACCCTGGGTCAGAATGCCAGTTATACACCGAGGTCTGTGGGGTTTAAATCTTTAAATTTTCAGGGTCTGTTGTTAGATGGTATGATGATAGAAATAATAGTGACGATTGGGCATCAAAATAATCGTACAGTATGCTTAAAATAATAGCAACTGATTTAAGAACCGCTTGCCTATAATATATCCATTTTGTATATTAGTTCATTTATTATTTTTAATTAACTTTTAACTATAAAATGAATTTGATTAATAATTTTTTTTTATTTATCTTCAAGGTGGTGCAAAATAATTCGACCGCAAAAAATTTCATCCGTTGTTTTCGCGATCGTCGACTCCGCTTCCGTTCAAGATTTTGAAAAGAATATTAATTGTTTTCCGTTCATCAAGGAGACTTTTCAACCTCTTGAATCCAGTGTGAGTGTTGTTGTACAGTTTTGTATTTAGTTTTTCTTTTTTTGTTTTGTATTTAGTTTTTCTTTTTTGTTTTGTATTTAGTTTTTCTTTTTCTATCGTGGTGGAATTTTTTTATTTGACACGTTTAATTGTACAGCCAAAATGTTTTATTATTGAAAAAAATTGCAAATCATCTGTAAAAAAGTAATTATTTACAACCACCATGACTAATTATCGTGTATTTACTTACTCGTACATCATTACAGTCTGTAAAGAGTAATTATTTACATCCACTACGGTTAGTTATTACGTAATATTTACTTGTACATCACTACAGCCTGTAAAGAGTAATTATTTACACCCACCACGGCTAGTTATTACGTAATATTTACTACGACCCGCAGAGCATGGAATTTGTCAGTCCGAGCCAGTACGGAGGATCCGTCGAAGGAGAGTTGTTCCTCGTTCCGATGAGCAGCAGGAAGTTGCAGATGCAGTTTCATGACAACGGTTGGTGAGACGTTGTTTCCATGCTTTCGATTGTCGTATTTCTTCCGGTCGATCATTTTTGATGATGATAATTTTACGCGTAAAACCCCGTGTAATGTCGAAATTTCGTAATTTCTCGTAGGTTTCGGAAATTTCGAGAAGCTCAACTTCAACATCAACAAATGCAACACAACGTCAACAACAACGACGAGCTCGTCCAACAACAACTTCGCGAACCGAATCAAAGGGCAGTTTTTCCGAGCCAACAAGCTAGACCTGATGCTCGACACGGAGGAGATGAAGATGGAAGGATATACTTTACCAGTAGATGACAATCGTTAGACATTCCTTTCTTATTTTTATTTCTTTCACGTCCTGGGAGTGTCGAGCGACTGTTGTATGTACGTCGGTAGCCATTTCTTTCGTCGGTTTCAGTTGTGGTTTACCTGCCTAACTGTAGAGATAGTAGTACTGTGTTGTTTTCATTTTTGTAAGGTTCCAATTGGCTGCTTGTAGTTTACTGATTTTGAAAATGACATTACTTCACTACCAACTTTTTAAAAATATAAACATCAATTTTTTTCTAGCTGCTGCTAAGAACTTTGTCTACTCCAAGGAGAGTTACAAGCTGCCAACCCGTGCAAGTCCTCTTCTTGCCGTCGACTGCGAAATGGTAAGTGGAGCTGCTTCTTCTATAGCCGTTGGTGTTTGTCTATAAATATGGCTCAGTGGTTTGCAACACTACCTATTTACTTGGTGCTATAGTTAAAACTTGTATTTCAGGTGTAGCGTTAAAATTCTTGTATTTCAGGTGAAAACTGCATGATATTTTTTATTCAAACTTCAACTGTGTCATATGTTTTGTTTAATTCAAGAAAGTTTACTATGATTTTCAATGTTTTATTTCGGTGTGTAAATTTTTGAATTTCATTACCGGCAGGTGGAAACTACGAAATCGACTTCAGAAGTCGCGTGGGTGTCCGTTGTAAACGAGAAGCTCGAGTGTGTTTACGAAACGCTCGTAAAGCCGAGACATCCCGTTGTCGATTACCGAACCAGGTGAGTCTCTGTGATGATGTGTCTTTGTGTGATGATATGTCTTTTTTCAATGATGTGTCGTTGTGTGACAATGTGTCTTTGTGTGATGATGTGTCTTTGTGTGATGATGTGTCTTTGTGTGATGATGTGTCTTTGTGTGATGATGTGTCTTTGTGTGATGATGTGTCTTTGTCTGATGATGTGTCTTTGTCTGATGATATGTCTTTTTTCAATAATGCGTCGTTGAGTGATAATGTGTCTTTGTGTGATGATGTGTCGTTGTGTGGCAATATGTCTTTGTTTGCTGATATGTTTTTTTTCAATGATGTGTCGTTGTGTGACAATGTGTCTTGTGTGATGAAATATTTTTATCTAGATTTGCATCAAGTGTAAGACTTTTTTTACCTCCCGTGCTTTTTACAGGTTCAGCGGAATTACAGAAGAGCTACTCGAAGACGTCACGACCACACTTGCCGACGTTCAGAAAGAACTTTGTAAGATTCTTCCGTCCGATGCTATCCTCGTCGGTCAGAGCTTGAACTTTGACCTCAATGCCCTTAAGGTGAAGTAAGCTCCTAGATCTGTGTGTGCCTAGTGATATAGAATTTTTCTCAAAATTCTAGCTTTAGCACATGATTCAAATAGATTTAAAATATTATCATTAATGATTTGTTGAAACACGTTTGTTAAATGGTGTGTCATAACGGTTACTGCTTGAAATCTAGCTACTTTTTTTTCTAAATAGTAGAGCTTTTTAATAGTACCATTTGTTTTTCACATTTAGCTTAAATATCTAATTATTCAATAAAAAATATTAATCTTGATTGCTCATTATTAATTTACAAAAAGCTCATTTTTTTGTTTTTGTTTAATTCTGACCGATTGATAACGAATCCGGTTAAATCGACAGATGTTCCATCCATTTGTCATCGACACGTCGGTCATTTTCAACCTGAGCGGCTACAAGCAGAAGAAGTCCAAGCTGCAGTTTCTGGCAAAATTATTTTTAAAGTAGGTTAATATTTATTTACATTCGATTGGCCATTAACTCTACCTTTTGATTGGTTAATCGCTTCTCTCCTTTGATTGGTTAATCGCTTCTCTCCTTTGATTGGTTAATCGCTTCTCTCCTTTGATTGGTTAATCGCTTCTCTCCTTTGATTGGTTGACTGTTTTCACTGTCTCTTAATTGATTAATAACATTCATTTTATATATGTTGTTTTGATTTGCTGTGCCCATTTATTTGGTCGGTGTTGATTGTTTCTTTCATTGGATTGGCTACCTATTTAGCTCCTTTGATTGGTCAATCATTTCATTCCTTTGATTGGTTGATTGTTTTTACTCCTCCTAAATGGATTGGTCAGTTATATATTCATTTCATATATATGTATGTACTTTGTTTGATGCAGACGAGACATACAGAACCATTCCTCGAAAGGTCACAACCCGAGGGAGGACGCGGAAGCAGCCATGCAGCTCGTACTGCTCAAGTTGAAAAACGGTCGGCTCTCGATTCAGATCAGATTTTATAAGTTCCGATTATTGCGATTATTATTATCTTAAGTTAACGTGATGAACTTTCGGGGTCAGGCTACAACTTCGGGAACGTCTTGGAAGGCTGGAAGGTCGACGACCTGGTAGCCGACCGTCGCCGCGACGACAACGACGACTACGGGAAAGATCCCGTCGTGGACGGAAACGACGGCAGTCAAGAGAAGCGCCTCGTTCAGAAATCCGCTTTCTTCCGGTCGAACAAACACAGTAACGGATTGTTCGGTCTCGTGGCGAAGGAGAAGAAAACGAGTTAGTAGAATCGATCGTACTTCATCGCGAGCAGTCCTATTTCATGATTTTGACTCTGATTGGTAAACAAATGATTTGATGTTCCTATTGGGGAAAGACTAGACTTATCTTTCTATAATAAAAATTGCAACAACATACAGTGCTGCACGGGCCGATTTTTTCGAATGGCCCATTTTATAAGCGAAAATTTTAGACTCGGGCCGTCTTTTAGGTCTAAAATTCCTATACTTGGGAAAAAATCTGGTCCCGACTTTCTCAAGTCCGACTTGATTTCAAGCCCAGTCCGTTTAAAAACCCTAAAGATCAAGCCCTGATACGTGCAGTACTCAAATTAATATATAGCAAAACAGCAACATGATTTTTTTTTCATCCTTCCAGTTTCTCTGGTCGACCTCGTCAACTGCAGTGCTTCCGGAGACAACATAACCGTCGTCAACAGCTCAGCTCCGACCGAAGAGGAAGAAGAATCCGCAGCTCCTGACGTCTGTCGAGACAGCCGAACGTTCAAGGCGTGTCGGAACGTAGTACGCTCTAATTCCAGTTATTTTACGGTCGTACAATTTACAGACTTGAAAGAAAGTATTTCTAGCTGTGACGTTGATGGTCGTAGTGGTGGCGGGAAAATGTCATGTGAAAGATGCCTTAAAGTTTGTTTTTATATATTATATTATATAAATAAATATATATCTAGTTATTTAAATTATCTTATGTTTTTATATATTATATTATATAAATAAATAAATATGTATCTAGTTATTTAAATTATCTTATGTTTTTATATATTATATTATATAAATAAATAAATATGTATCTAGTTATTTAAATTATCTAATTCCTGAAATTAATATTTTTTCCCATTTCAATTTTCACTGATGAATAATTTTCTGGTGTATTTAACTCAAAACGATATATAATATAAATAAATTATTTAAAAATCGGTTGTAAAAATGTTTTTTTTCCTTAATTAATCTCGCAGACCGCACTCCACGCCTCCGATCGGCGGCTGAAGAAAATCTACAATTCCATGCCTGCCAAGAGCGTTTTCATCGTCTTGTTTACCGGACGGGCCAGCGGAAGCCACGGAGCTCAGAACGGGATCTGTTTTGTGAAGATTAAAACAGAGTGATACATCTAATTTTGATATAATTATATATATATATATATATGATAATTTATTTTACCATGATAATAATGAATGTATTTTGTTCCATTTTTATAAAAATAACTGATGTGATTAAAGTGATGCATGCTGTATCCTTATGAAAAGACTTTGGTGATACTTTAGCCGGCAGTACTTTCTTAATCGTGCGGTGGATAGATAAGGAACATTTTACTACACTCATGTGAGCTGGTGATTCTGTTGTGGTGTTCTACTTCTTCTGCAACACATAACATAAGTTTGGAGTGGTTCTGAAGACCAAAAGCTTGTGTATGAATGGATACATAATAATATTTTAAATACATTTCGTCAAAACTTTCCGATCCAATATATTGATTATGCAAATACGATGTTTGATTATTGATTTTTAATGTAGAAACAAAATGAAAATAAAACAACATTGTACACAAACATGCAAAAATATTCTACCATGCACAGAAACCATCGCTCCGCTCTACAGACGATCATACATAACAAACGAAGCTGCTATCAGTCCAGACACTATGGCTGCCATGACGAAACCGATGGCTATGAAGTATTTGCCCACGGCTAGAAGAACGTCGCGACCGGCCGCGTAACAGCCTTGAGTGAGGAGGGCAGGGTTGTTATAATTTGACTGCGTTGCATTTATCGGCATCAATCGGTACGGGGGCAGCCCCGGCGGCCCGTCGCTGTTGAACTGACAGAGTATGAGGTCGACGAAATTTCGCGAGTTCGCCTGACGCTTGCAGCAAGACCACGGTACGTACGGCTTTTCGTAGCCCTGCAGCCCCGGTAGGTCTCGATACCAGAAGGTCTGTCGGTAGATCATCCAACCTCGCCTGTCCAGGGCGCAGCATTCCAGTCTGGTGGGGTTGTAGAAAACGAAATTTTAGAACACGACAAATATAATTAAAAAAAAAAATTTCTGCTGCTCGGGTAACGTTTGTAAAATATTTTATCCAAATACCAAAAACTAATTTATTTGTGCTAACTAACTTCTGTTGTATTTCATCCCAGCTACGAGTAACAAAGTTGTTCCACGAGTCATCCATGTTTGTACCGTAAGTAATGAGCAGAGACTCTCGCATGTAGACCTTGACCACAGAGTACACCTGATACTGAAAGACGAGAGCCAGAACGGCCACCAAGACGCCGAGCAGAAAGACCAAGGACACGATTACGCCGTAGATTAACAACAGCGTCCTGTTGTAAAACAACGCTCCGAAACAGCCAATAAAGGTGATTAAAAAAAGAACGCAACCGGCTGAAATACTCAGGTAGCCGGCTGCGGCGAGAATCTGTGTTCCATAAACCGAAGCCACGAACTGGAGGCGCTCGGCTACCAGGTAAGTTCCGACGATGATGACGGCTGCGCTTAGAAAAAAACACAAACCATTTACTATTATCAGAAACGCTCGAAGTCGCTTCGTTCCTTTGCTGATGTGCGAGTATTTGATGGCCATTTTTGGAGTTCAGTGGAGGAATTGGAATTGATGAGTCGCTCGCTTTTTGAGGTCGTTGAGACGATAAAAATAAATAATAATTACGAATTGAAACGATACAAATAGTTCATGCACATTCTCGACGATTTACGAGCCGCTGTTGAACGATAAAGTTAAACAAAAACTAGTCTGGTATCATCAACACCGAACGTAAACAAAGGTATACTACATAGCAGGTGAGACCATAGACAGCATATTATTACCTGATAATGACAGGAATGTCATGGATTGGTAACCCAAGTAATCTTTAGATCAGCGTACAGACCGGTACAGACATATAGTTGAAAAAATATATAATATCTAAAAAAACGTATTTTATATTTGCAAGACAACTTATAAAGAAGGTTTTGCGGAAATGACGTTCCTGCTCTCTCTCCCTCTTTCTCTCTCTCTTTCTTTCTCTTTCTTTCTCTCACGACTGACGTCTCTAAACAATAAATCCTTATTGGCATAGTAGGGCAACCGTTATGCAATTTATACAAAGAAAGTTAAAAAATAAGTAATTATGTATTATTGCAACAATTGGAAGCTCATCACAGTTATTATTTTTATGGTATTCGGTTTGTACATTTTGAAGTTCAGCAACGATTTGCAATGGGTATGTTGAAATTCTTTAATGAATTTGCTTTTAACTTACTAGGTTTTTTTTAGAAAACAAGGGTTTGTTGAATTATTTAAAACAAAACTAACTAATAAATTCTTTTTTAAAGTCTTTTTTTAAATTTTCAGTTTAAAAATAAATGTGTGACAAAATAAAAAATGTATAATAATAAAAATTAAACTAATAACATTTTAGAAATTCTTAAACATCGCTTTTTATAACTAAAATTTTGTAACAACAAAATTAACGATTTCACGTTACTAAAATCCTATACATATAACGACTTTCAATTCATCATGACTAGTTATTAAGAAATCGATATTTAGATGTGCCGACTTGGTTGAGTCGGGTTGAGTAATGAGTATACCTACCTATATTAAACTAAAATTCTTTCAACGTAATTCCGTTTTCAATATAAACATTCGAAGTATACCTATTTTCTGGCTTCAAGTTTTGTATTTTAACTATTTTATTTTAAAAAAATCTACCATTAAATATCGCTAACCGATCAATATAGAAAATTTTCAATGAGAAGACCTTTATAGATTTTCGTATATTCGTTTATTATAAAAAAAAAACTGTCAAGCCGCAATTTTTAAACACCAAAACTAAAAGAAAAACAATACAATAAATAAATAATAATAATAAATAAGTAAATCAATCTGATCATTAACTAGTAAATGTTGTTTATGTATAATATTCGAATCAAAAAATTGCAGTCAGTAAATAATTGTCTACTGTGCGTTTGAGTCCTGAGATGGTAGTTATTGCGAAAAGTCTGAACAGACGATAAAACTTAAAGATACTCGCAAACAAACAAGCAAGCAAACACACCCTCACATAGGCCTACTTATAGACTCACAGAGGGTCACAATTTTCCACTACGCCCCTAATCCAATCTCATCCCTCCCTCCTAACTATCGATTAATCTCTAGTTTATACATTCCCGAGTAACTGGTAAATAACAAAAGTAAACATCCATTCTAAAAATGTTTCGCTGCTTGTCTTCCTGAATAAGGCGACATTGTCATGCATGATCATCATTATCACCACCATCGTCATCATCACCTTCGTAAGCATTATCATCATCTTCATTATTACTACCATCATCATCATTGTCGTCATCATCATTGTGATCATCATCATCATCATCATTGACATGTAATTTTTCAGTAAGTTTTCCTTTAAGTGCGCTTCAACAAAAAATTCTTCTTTAAAAATATTATCTTTTAATTTGTCAGCCAATCCTGCTTGTTTCTCACTTTTTCTCTCTCTCTCTCTCTCTCTCTCTCTCTCTCTCTCTCCATTTCGCAACAAATGTTCACAAATTTGTTCAGCAGTTATTATTATGGCTAAAATTAATTTATTTATAGATAATCAATCAAACAAAAAAATTAAAATGATTTCGAGTGAAACGTGATTTTATAGAATCTTCTTACGTTTTACCATTTGGGAACTTACCTTTTAGTTATGCTCTTGCTTTAATCAGTCAATTGATTGATTGATTGGTTAGTTAGTTGGTTGGTTAGTTGGTTGGCTGGCTGGCTGGCTGGCTGGCTATCTCACCAAAAATTATGCCGAATTAAAAAAAACCATTTCGGCTCAGCAAGCAGCAATTTAACTTCAGCTAATTTTATTCTCAGACTTTTCGGAAGAGTTCGAGGTCATTGCTTGACGGGTTCAAGAGCATGACCGTAGAGGAGCTTTTGAGGGACTCCGTCTATTCGGATATTTCACTGAACGAACTGGATTTGGATACCTTGAAGTTTCTCTTGCATGGGTGATGTTATATTTACGTAAATTAATAAAAAATGATATTATTATTATTATTATTATTATTATTATTATTATTATTATTATTATTATTATTATTATTATTATTATTATTATTATTAATAATTACTGTTATCTTGATTATTAAAATTATATTAAAAAATTATAATTATGTTTTTTGTTTCTTCCAGAATGCATGTTTTCCTTACATCTCAAAGGATATTTATATTATCTTAATAGCTTTCCCACATTTTTTTATTAGCGTTGTAATGTGAACGTTATGCATGGGTTGTATCTGACAACATATCTCCGAATTAGTTATTTCTTTATATCATAGTATAATAATATTTAAGTTATGAAATTGTATTTTCAATAATTCTGCGTTGTAACATCACATAAATATACCTCCATATCGTTAGTATGTTTATGTGCTGTTTGTGGTTTAAGAGATATAGCTACAGCGATACAGTTTTCTGAACTCTATATCAATATCTACCCTGTACAACATAAAGAATTTAAACCCTTTTTAATATAATAATCCTGCAAGCACCGTTGTGGCTGTTTATTGGATTAATTGAAAACTTTTCTTTAATCAAAACCTGAATAGTTTACTTGTTCAATGTGGCGCTAGTCTAGGTGCTTGAGCTGCAAAACTATGTTTTTCTATGCATCAAAGACATTTCTTTGAGACTCGAGGTAGTCTGACTAGTAGAGCTATAAATAGGTAAACGTGAGACAGGTGAACGCTAACTTTTTTTCAACAGGTGAATTTTAATTATCAAAACCTACCGCACCAGCTTAACACCTGCCAGGTGTGTGAGTATAACTAATAGCTTTAGGCTGGAACGAATATTCAGATTATTATCGGAAATACCTCGATTGCATGAATATGTTTTATACCGATTAAATTATTAATTTTTTTTAATTTTCATTTCCAAACAGGATATTGACATCGAAGAACGTGGTATGCAAGAATTACACGCTGTACGGAAGGACAACCGCTGATGGCGGTTACGAGGTCTGTACGTCCGGCAATCTTGCCCCAGATCCCAAGTCTTGCACTGTCCTGTCTATCGGGTGACATAAGTTTTGAGCACTTTCTACTGTCAAATTATTTATTTATTTATTTATTTATTTATTTATTTATTTATTTATTTATTTATTTATTTATTTATTTATTTATTTATTTATTTATTTATTTATTTATTTATTTATTTATTTATTTATTTATTTATTTATTTATTTATTTATTTATTTATTTATTTATTTATTTATTTATTTATTTATTTATTTATTTATTTATTTATTTATTTATTTATTTATTTATTTATTTATTTATTTATTTATTTATTTATTTATTTATTTATTTATTTATTTATTTATTTATTTATTTATTTATTTATTTATTTATTTATTTATTTATTTATTTATTTATTTATTTATTTATTTATTTATTTATTTATTTATTTATTTATTTATTTATTTATTTATTTATTTATTTATTTATTTATTTATTTATTTATTTATTTTTTTTTTTTTTTTATTTATTTATTTATTTATTTATTTATTTATTTATTGTGTACAAGGTTACGATCCTTATTTTCCGATCCAGCATAGAGGATGCTCATATCGATTAATTATTATTATATTTACCGACCGCACGGATTTTAGAGTTTCAAATTAGGACAAAAGCGCCGTTTACTAAACAAAAAATGTGTGCCACCTGAAAAAATATCTAAAGGTTCTAATGTTCTGCGGAATTGTTAGGAATAATGGTGGTTACTACAAAAAATAATACTCTCAATTAATTATTGTAATATTCATGAAATAATTAGAAAAAATAGTATACCATTGTTGGGAAAATAGAGATGATGATTATTATTATTATATTATTTTCATGGAATCATCATCAGGATAAACAACGAGTGGTCATTTGACGAAGGAATGGCTGGATACGGTTGTTACGTGCATTCGTTTGACCCAAGGTGTGTTTAATAAACTCAATCTGGGTTTTTATTTATTTGGATATCCTTGTACACACACTAGATAAACAAACTCGAGGATTGTTCAACCAATTAACAACAAATTGTTTAAATTTTATTCGATTATCGCTCTCTCTCTTTCTCCCTCTCTCGCTCTCTCTCTCTCTCTCTCTTTTTTTGCTCGATTTATCCCTCACACACACGCAAGCACAAACACACTCTCCTTCCACCATCATTTCTAGATTTTTCCATGAGTTGGTTTTAATTTGATATAATAATGAACTAAACTACCGCCAATCCACTTTTTTACCCGGTTTTTATTTTTCGACAGCCTCAAATTGAAGGACCACATGCACAAGCCGACCATACAATTCCACAACTTGGGCCTCGCTAAGAAGAACTCCGTCAGCAAGCAGGGATGGCCAATGAAAAATATCATGACAATCCTTCGAGACCTTCGTCTTGATGACGTAAGTCAGCTCATGGTCACGTAGTTTGACTCTATGTCAATTCATTGATATTTTGATGTAACAACTGGATACACAACCTAATAAAAATACTCATTTGGGCCTAATGTTTTATCATTGATTATATCAAGATTTTGAATCATTGAGTAGAGGCAGTAGTTATATCATACTTATAAAAAAATTATGTAACTATGACGTAATTGATTGTACCGATACTAGAGTAGGTTGTGTATCCAGATGTTATATCAATATATCCTTGGTCAATGTCATATGTTATGTAATTATTAAACACAAAAACAATTTTATTCTTTCAGAAAGTCATAGACGTGATCAAATGCGATGCCGAAGGAGCGGAGTGGTCTTTCCTGGAAGATGTGATCACCAATCTGATCAAAGTGAAGCAAATCATTCTGGAGATTCACTCTCCCAAGCTCAAGCCTCAAGTTATGACCAGAGAGGACTTTATTTATCTGGTCAAACTATTCGTTCTTTTGAATAGGAACGGATTCGTCATCAGCCACAGCTATCACAAGTACGTCTGTTGCGATGCCTTTGCGCCGATGATGCCTGACGAATTACCCGAGAAGTGCTGTCATGAAGTTTACATGTACAACTCCAGGTATGTCTAAGAAAGGTAGAAGAAAATTTAATTAAAAAAGTCCAACTGAAAAGATGATGATGATGATTACAGTACAACAGTACTTGTCGAGTAGATTGATGAGTTAATTAGGAGAAAGGTCCACTGCAGGAAAATTGTCTCTATATTCATTATCTTATATATTTTTAACTTTGTTTTTAATTCGTCTTTTTTCTTTTTCTTCTTCTTTCTAACATTTTCCATTATTATATTTGTTTTCTACTTTTATCTATCTATCTAGCTTTATTTTAAAATTTTAAAATTTCCTGGGATTGTTTGACTCAATTATTTAATAAGACTTTTTGTGGTTATTTAATGTCTAACTTTGCGATGGAACTTTAGTCGAAAAATTCTTAGAAATTAAAATTTAAATATTATTTACCTGGTCATATTTCTCTCTATACATAAATATATACAGTAGTAAGAGTCCTCAAGATGGGGATTTCTCAGCAAGAGTGGATATTTTCGCCATGTTCGGAAAATTTCATCTTGTGGACTTAGAAAGAATAATTAAAGTCTTTGGTAATTTTTTTTTGTGATTTCACGTCTGTCCATCAAATTGATGATTTAGACGAAAAGTCTTTGGTGAAATTTACAAGCATTATATATATTTTGGCTTCCTTGTTCATTTTTGTGTCTCTGGTTTAGCTCTGGTAGGTTTAGCAAACAAATTATTTGTTCAGATTGTGTCCATAGGTAGACCAAACCTGTGGCTCGACTGCCTCTGTGGCACCTTTAACAAGTATTTTCTAGGCTTTTCTTCGAGCGACAATTTTCTTTTTTATCATGCAAATCTACGCCTTTGTGAAAATCATTGAAAATCAAGCCAATAAAATAGACAGTTGCATGATAACGATGCAAAATGTCACGTTCAGTTTGATGAAAAATAGTAAGTTATTAAATTTTTCAAAAAGTACTAAAATCGTTAATTGAATTTAATTGTTTAACTAAAAATCTTAACGAGTGCTTTGCCGAAGTGTAAAGAGCTTTCTGGTCTTGTATTTTGTCTATGGTGATTTGTTATGAGTACAAAAATACAATTTGGGAAATCCCATGTAAAATACAGTGGACTCCTTGCTCCCCCTCTTTCAGCCGTCTTGTTCAAAACGTGAAATCCTCCTTTTTAAGTTTTAAAGCATTATATGTAATGTGTGAAAAAATCGTTTGGAAGAAAATAAAGTTATCCGATGGTAATGGTGATGTTGTTCAAAGCAGTGGCAATGCGATCGTCAAAATGTTGTCGCATGGTGGAACTTACGAATTTCTGATCTCAGATCACAAAAGACTCTGGTCTGAAATCATTGCTGAGAATGATCTAATGTCCAGGTTCGAGGCAAGTTAATTGTTATGCGCTTTAGCAGTTTTAAAATAAACATTCCATCAGCTACAATTCAAAAAATAATTTGCATGACTTATTAGCTTACATCAACTAAATTTTTTTGGGTTTTTTTATAAGGAAATTTATGTCAAATTTTAATGCAAAAGGCTACATTTCAATTCAATTTTGAAAGTTTCTCTGATGTGAGACTAATTTTTGAAAAATTAATTGTATTAGTAAAAAAGACTGCATATTGCATAAAAAACACAAAAAATTGTTTCAATCTGTATTGCATGAAATTATTTATAAACATAATTTATTTGCATAATAATTTTCAGAGTCTCAACCATGGAATGGAAATGGAAGCAAAGGAGTTTCACAAAATGTTTAATGAAGTTACAACAGAAGAAAACAAAGAATCTAAATTCACAATGGAAACCAGCAATGAATTTAATAATCTGAAATTCGAAATCGCCTTCAAAGTATCAAATCTAAACATTGAATGGTTCTTCCTGTGCCGCCTTGCAACGCCTGAATCAGTGAGTCATGATTAGACAAGTCCTATTGTGTTTTATTAGATAGTTAGCCGAATCATAAATGCTTCCGACTCCCGGCCTGCAAGTTTCGGGTTCGATTCCTAAAGTCATATGGGACGTACATATTTACCGTTGTTTACTTTTATATTAGTTATTATTCACTGCCACGAAAGCTTTATCTTAATTACTTCTTTTCATCATTCACAAAAAGTTTATTTTTTATTATTAAAATTTTCCAGTTTTGTCGACACGTTACCGAACCCCTACTGAAATCTCTATCCTATCTTTTAGTCGAAAGAGAAACCGTGGAGAAACTGTTTTCACAGAGAGAAGCAACACTGGAACGATATAGACAACAGGATCCAGGAAAGTCTATGAAAAGTAAATCCATTTTTCTTTTTTAGAGTCGTTTAGGAGGCAGAAATAGAAATGTTTGATGTCACATGATTCGCCCTTGTTGACATGACATGTCACCAACCGTGTCATTAATTTTATAGTACCTCTTGACTCTGAATGAGCATCTACACATTTTTAGGAAAGCCGGGTACGGGTCCCACCGATCTGAGTTCACTCAAGGAAACGATTCTCAGTGGCAAGGTGATAAAACAACTTTTATTTTCTTCTTGTTCGCTTAGGAATGTCATTTAATCGAATTCGGGATTGCTGCTACTGATGGCGATTTTGTTCGTCGAGCAATCTCGAAATTAAGAGAGAACCCGTTAACTGAGGTTGTCCAAGTGTTAAACTTGTAGCTATATTGTACTCGTGGGTACGAGAAAAATAAGATATATTAACATCTTTATCGTGAATTTAATTTCAAACAAAACAATTGTGTTTGATTACCTTTTTTACAGGAGTTTGAAAAGACTCTCGCTGAGGGATTTGGAAATATTTACCGGGAACCTTTTCAGAGCCTGATGATGAGCGTCGTGGAGAAATCTAAAGATCTTTACACGGTTTGTGCACCGATTCAGGAATGCACACGAGAAATGCCAAGCACAGCTTATGGTATTGCTCAGAAGAATTTGGATGAAAATGAAATAGACCAGCAAGAAACAAAAAAATCGGAAATGGCTCTAAGCAATTCAAAAACAGAGGAGGTAATTCAAGTGGCCCATTAAATAAATATGAAATTAACTGAATTGGTAATTGTAATACAACTTAACTGAGCTTTACATATCTTTTCGTCCTGTCATTCTGAGAAGTAATATTGTAATCTATCGGCCATGTTTGAGAAATGGCCTTAGGGCTCTGAATGGTGTATGTTAACTCCTGCTTAAGCCTTTGTTCTATTTCAAAGCCCCGGTTGGAACAATGATTCAGAGTTGTTTCTAACGAGTAATGTTTGGTTTAAATGGTCTTTTAAATTTTGGTTTTTATTTTTTAGGATGTTGAAATAAAGAGAAGGAAAATTCTGGAGAATAAGCTGGCAGAAGAAGCAAAGAAATTGTCTAAAAAGAAAAAAGTCATTAAGTTTTAGTTTTTTGTTTTATTTTAGTTTTTCTTTCTACTATAATATATATATATATATATATAGAAAATGACTATTTCAAGTTTGATAATTTAATTCATCAATTAAATATTTTTGACACAAACAGTGTTTATGTAGCTGTTTGAGATTCTTTTAATTGTTTTGGGTTTTTTTTAATATATATATATATTTGGAATTTAAAGAATACATCGTGTAATAATTTATATTTTCAAAATTTTCTGGATGCAGTGTTCGAATGAGTTTATTTAAAATAATTCCTTTAGAATCAAAACGTCCCCAAAGCGGGCGTTCTGAAGTTTATTACACTCTAAAAATAAATTTCACTATAAGATTCATATACCCGATATCTGCTAATGTTTTTTTTCTTCTGAATTTCTGTTGTTATCTTATATGCATTGAATGTCATATTTGTGTTATTCAAGTATGCATTGAATGTCACATTGATTTCATTCAAATATGCTTTCTTCTTGCACCGGGTTAACGATCTTGTTCGTCTGTCTTGATCTCTCGGCGCCAAAGAGGTACAGGTAGGTTTTGAGACAATCCTTGCCTTGGCTCACCAGTCCAGAAGAGCTTTTAGACTGCAAGGTCAGAGTCGGGTTGTCAAAAACAAACGAAGTTTGGTAACATTTTAAATTTTAAGGTTTAAGTATTCTTTTTAGGCGAGTGTGGGCCGATTCTTGCAAAACAATATTTCACTCTTTAAGCTACTTTTTTTTTCATTCCTTATTTACTTTTCAGATTGCAGTGTTTCATGCTATTCTGACTATGTATGGTTAGTTTTATCAGGCACGCAAGTGAAGTTAAATAAAAGCATTTAAATTTGATAGAAATATGGGTGTAAGCAGTAAGCAGTGCTTAAAGCTAAGATAGAGCGCTAGGGTTCACTGTTCAATTCCAGCTCGCTCACGTCAGAAATTAGGAGGTATGTTATAAATTATCTACATTTGCTGGTCGATTGGTTTAGGGTGTGGCGTTTTGAATAAAAATGGACACATCTGGTCATATCTTTGAACTAACTTTTACAGCATCCAGAAAGGCGTAGATAAAAGCTTTGTCGGCATCTCTGGATGCCACAAGAGTTGGACTGGATACCTCGGTTTCGTTGTTGAGATGGTATATGACTGTTAGAAATGTTACGTGTATTACTATTATGATCACTTGAATAATAATCATAGTAACAATATCTTCAAATAATTAAATTTATGAACTAATAAGAGTTATATACCGTAGTCCCTTTTGATGAAATCAAACACTCGAATGAAAGATTCGTCAAAGTTGCAGGACAGTTCACCCTACGTTATAACAACAAACGTTATCTCTATTTCTAACTCATCAGTTCTTGACAGCCATTGATATTTTCATATTGCTTATTGATGCACAACTTATAGATAGAAAACGTTTGATCGGCCTAGAAAGGTACAACCGATGACAATCTAATCTCATCAATAAAATTTTTTTAAGTTGAACTACCTACACTAAAAGTAGCTTGTAGGAAACAATTCAATCGTAATATAATCGGCAATAGCAAATGAATGAGAACTATCAAAATGAGTTTCAACATGGTATAACTGTCACAATGTGATTTAACAGGTCCTTAATGTACTGGGAGTTTGTTAAGCACTTGTGATCGTGTCAGAAAAGCGCTAGTGATTTAATGAAAAATATTGTAACAAAATAATAAAAATCATTACTAACTAATCAACTTTTTATATTGAATTGGTAAAATTGGTTGGAAAAAATATTTTATTATTTTTTTAATTTTTGACTGGTTGAACTAGTAAAAAATAAAAATGTAGCTTTATAATATGATGATGCTACCGTGCAGTACCGGACTGGGCCACCTGGTTAGCCAGGTAGGCCTGCGTTAGGCCAAATTTTTTTTAAAGTGGAATCGGTTTAAGATTCACCCCCTCTCCACGTTCATCGAATTTTTGGGGGAATTTACCCCCTCTCCCGCCCTGATATCGATGGAAAAGTCGATTGGGTTTCACACCCGGCCTGTTCTCCGTCAACCAGGTAGTCCAGGATGTGGCCGATCGTTTCTTAATACAAAAGGTCAAAATGTCGCCTTTTCGCTAATAAAGTTTGCACTGCAATTAAAGCTATTAACATACAAAACAGATAACGGTATAATCTTAAGAATTAAGAACGCCTTTAATTAAATAAGCTACAAGTACCTAATCGGCAGATGTGAAAATATTAGCGACGGTTATTCGTTCATCTAATTTAGCCAAAAAGTCGTACACACTTGATTACTTATATAAATTATAATAATACGCTAATATATAAATGTATACGGGTTAAAATACCACCTTACTGCCGCGTATTATTGTCCTTCTAATGTTGACCTTCTCTGTGAAAGCGTTGACCGTCAGTGTGGCCGATACACCACTGTCAAACTGCATCAGAACAACCTGTGAGTGGATTTCATTTGGTTTCATGAAAAAAAGTGAACAAACAAATCTATTTATTTATTCTTAACTTGCTTTGTCCTCATCATATTCAGTAAGGAACATGATTTCAGATCAAAGCCTATTGAGTCAGTCAGTCAGTACATATCGGTCGGTGAACAATAAGCTTCTCCATATCATTATCATTTCATTTATTCCGACGGAATTTCACACGGCTCTTGAAGATTATATTTTTTTCTTTATGAATTTTTACTCGTATGTTAACAGTTGTCATGTAATTCTTAGTGTGGTTTCATCATCATCATCATCATTATTACAGATATATCAACCTGGTAACAGCGATTATTAGAAGATTTTGGACCCAAAATGTCATTTTGGAAACATCATTATGATTTACATAAGTATCACCGTCTCTTTTATCTGTTTTCCCGATTGTGAGCTATATATTTGATAAAATATCAAACAATCCTCTTCCTTGCACCTTGTGGAAATAATAAACATCTTTTTTACCTGATTGTCGACAGCATCGTTCCTCTGTTCGTAGACGCATTTGCCGTAAGGACCTCTGAGGAGGGCATCCGTGACGGTTTCAATGTCTGGGAAATCGGTGACTTCGTTCACCGGCCAGTCTCTGTAGCCCTAGGGGGGGGGTAAAAAATTAAGTTCCAGGGGGTTCATTTGAAACCATCGTTAAATGTGATGCGCTCATGATTATGTGGCGATATGACACGATCTTTTATTTAATAATTTATTCATTACTTAATAGGTTCGCCAGTGAAAACAGCAGCGGTACCGTGTCTGGGTGATAAGGGTGGTTAAGACTGGGGTTACAAGGGTGGTTATGGCCGGGGTTACAAGGGTGGTTGAGGCCGGGGTTACAAGGGTGGTTAAGAACGAGGTTACAAGGGTGGTTAAGTTATCTAACAGACGGCGCATGTCAAGAGATCATTGATCAAGAACAAAATCGATCAGGAAAAATGTTCAGACGAGTGCATGGAACAATGCAAAAATTCTCTACATATTTATAGATAGGTATCCGGGTGTTTTTTGGGGATGGGCGGATGGGGAATCCTCCCGATCATTAAAAACCTTAGGATTTCTGATTTCCCTAATCCCCCTAATGTTTCAATTTTACCTGTTTTTTTTAAATAAAGAAAAGAAACAATAAAATTACAGGCTCAAACGAATGTTAATAAACTTCAACTGACTTCTCTGACTCTTTTAAGGTAGATTCTTGTGGCCGCGTAGGGGCATGTTTCCTCGGCGGAGCACCCGACGCAAACGGTACCTGCAGCGGGAGGCTTAAAAATCACATTTAAATGAGGATTTGAAAAATCATCAAATTGTAGTTTGTAAACTACATAAATAGATTTAAATACATTTTTTTTTTTTTTTTTTAGTGTTTTAAGACGGAATTGGCTGTATATAGGAAGCACATAAGTACTTCCTGACGTGGATCAAAGTTTGATCCTTTTAACTGTCCCTCCTCCTTTATCCAGGCTTGGGACTGGCTCGCAATTAGCGAGGCGGAGTTGTTAAATACATTTGCAGTATATCAGATTATATTGATTGACATATTGATCTGTCCGCGCCCACATGAATCGGGACGCACCTATTACTTAGTCTGTCACGATTAGTACTGGTGCGACCCACCTCCAGCAGCGTAGCTGGCCAGAAATTCCTAGGGTCGGGACCCCTCCCCCCCCATTAGGCAGCTCTCGGATTGATTTATAGTATGTATTTGGAAAAGTGAAGCCCCAGCCATTAAGCTACGCGACCGCCGCTCCATCAAAGCGATGACAGAGCTGAGTGATTTTGAAGGTTTATCACGTGCAGAAAATATAGCTGGAATAAGGAAAATATATATATATTCTCGTCTGCAGGTAAGCGGAAAGTTATGGAAAGAAAGAAAGAAATACAAAATAGAAAGAGAGGAAGAAATCAAATCGATAACCTTGTTTTCTTCTTTGAAGTGCACAAGCGATCCGACGGAGAATATGCTCCTTATTTCAACTCCTGGTTGGAGACACCTGGTAGTTTTAATTATTTTGATTTGATTGATATTTAGTAGTCTCAAATAATATCTCTAATTGTATTTAAATTTATCAAGTAAGTAATATTTTAACATCTTTAAATATCCTTGAAATGGTTTTAAAAAGTATTCGGTGATATTAACATTTTATTTAATGTCATTTAATACTATTCCACTGTAATTGACAGAATTGTATTATTATTATTATTATTATTATTATTATTATTATTATTATTATTATTATTATTATTATTATTATTAATATAATTCTGAAATAATATTCATAAAAATAAAAAGCTATATCAATATAAAAAATGACAAATTAGTCGATCAATCGTTTTTTAAGAGGCAGCTGTTGGGAACTCTTAGACAGAAAGCATTAGAATAATATCGATTTGCATTAAGCGAGTTTCGTCAGAAAAATGGCGGACGAATGAATGTAAAGTCTGGTCAAGAAATAACTTTATTTTAATTTGTTTTTATAATAGTTTTCTAATTTTTTGTTTTAATAAGTTCATGACTGATGCATGCATATGCATATTATATATGCGGCTGATGCTCAGGCTCAACAACGACGCAGCTATGCAGGAATGCAGCTTATTAGTCTATTTCAGAATCACCCGTTTGAATAAACCACGACTGATATTGACCACTGATACCGCATTATTCAGGTTTTTAAGTGTCGCCAGATGACCGTGATGATGATGATGACGATGATGATGATAATGATGATGACGACGGATAAAATTGTGTATGATACAAAATATAAAGACGTGAAACATGGGTTGGGTTCATTTCAGTTTAAATATGCGTGGGTTGGGCTGGATTGAATTAAAATTTTAATATTTTTAAAGTTTTCTCAGTGGGTCGGTTCAGAAGTTCAATTTTTTCGGTTCAGAAGTTCAATTTTTAAGGGGGGTTGGGTTGACTGGCCAACAGCGGACCCACGTTCACCTCTGGAGCGAACCCCCGTGGCAATTTCAAAATTCGCTCTGCTCTAAATCCTTGCCTATTAGCTGTAGGTACTTACGTCGTGCAGGAGTATAATTACTAATAATTAGTTAGCTGATAACCTAATGAAGTCCATGTCGTGGCAACACTTGTTGACCAACAGTGAGGAAGACTTGGATACCTCCGCCCATTTTCCACGCACGTGGCTGTGAGCAAAGTGAAACCATCCTATCTGTATTGGAAGAAATATAATTTTTTTATATTAATTATTATATTATCATTCGTTCGTTCTTTACTCGGAAATAAATTATTCATCGTCAGTTTGTTATTCATAACTTATGATAAACAGATTTTAAATTTACATATTTGTTCTTAAAATGCTCCATTTGACGATTAGTAATTTTTGTGAGCCTACATTTTTTCATAACGGTAGAATGTTTTTTTTTCTCGATCATCATCATCATCATCATCATTCCCATCATCATCATCATCTTTATCACCATCATCATCGCCTTCCATACAAAACTCTCTCTCCTATAACCACCAAACCACGAAACTTATTGGAACCTACCGGATTCGTATGGTCGATACTGATCATCTCCCCTAGAACCCCCTTTTCGACGATGTCCAGTATCTTGACCACGTGGGGGTCGTAGCGAAGGACGTGCGCTACGGCGAAGATGACGTTGTATTCCTGACACACGTCAAAGATCTTCTTGCACTCGGTGTAACTTTGCTGGTGGAATTTGTTAATTATTATTGAACAAGCTTATCGGTCAGTTGGATTGACAAATCGGTGAAAATCAACTATTATTAAGGCAATTGATTAGTTAATAAATCGATTTTAATCTATTAAAACAGATTATATTTATAGACCAATCCTTAAACCAAACCAAACATAAAGGTGTTTAATTATGCAGCCTTTACGGTTTGGATTTTAACCTTTTCCAGTTATTATCAATATATAGACATTAATTAATTAATGGCATCCCTTAAATCGTTACATGGTGCCAATCTTTATCATACGTCTCTCAGACGATCCTTTTTTATTATTTAATTTAACCAGCTAAGACCTTCTTATACGGGCCATTTGGACTTATTTATTGCAATATTCTCTTGTAGCTGCATTTAATGTTCACAACACTGAACCGGAATATTCGAA
This sequence comes from Erpobdella octoculata, assembly GCA_963978895.1. Taxonomy (NCBI): domain Eukaryota; kingdom Metazoa; phylum Annelida; class Clitellata; order Hirudinida; family Erpobdellidae; genus Erpobdella; species Erpobdella octoculata. Next base: position 24,956,390 of record OZ022246.1, read on the forward strand.
TATCTTTATAATTTTTTAAATCGGTTTCAATCCGATACACGAGTAGGCCGTATATTAAAAAAAAAAAAACTTCACACACTGCCATCGGTTTTTCCAGTATGATGGCGTAACCCTTCTGAGCGAATGAGTGGACAACTTCCTAATTAGATGAATAAATTATCATAAATTATAACTGTACCCGTCCGTGTTTACGAGCAATTTAAAACTTATTAATGTATAAACTGACAAGTCGCAAGTTTTCCATAGTGCTGATGATGGCAATGTCTGCGATCTTTTCTTCTGGTACGCATATCCATGCTGATAATAAGCAAGAGTGAGTGAATGAGTGAGTGAGTTATTATTTAAGTGAAAAAGGGAATTAGTGAGTTAATAAGTAAATTAGTGATTCAATGAGTTATTATTTAAGTGAATGAAAGAGTGAGTGAGTGAGTGAGTGAGTGAGTGAGTGAGTGAGTGAGTGAGTGAGTGAGTGAGTGAGTGAGTGAGTGAATGAATGAGTGAGTGAATGAGTGAGTAAAGGAATGAGCGTTTGAATGGGCGAGGCAGTCTAGCGGGTCCAAATTACACCGCACATATCAAAAAGACAATAAATCGTCAACGAGAACTTCACAATAACAAAAAAAAAACATTCAAAAAAAAGTTTCAACTTTTTTTGTTTACGACTCTCAGTGGAGAAACCGCTCGTCGTAAATCATTCGCTTTAATTTAATAAAATTTAAACCGCCAGTTGACAACCAGGTTCATTCTCAATAAACTAAAAAATTATCATAAAATATGTTCTTTAATATTATATTATATTAGATAACATTATATTAAATTAAAATATGACACATTATAATTTTTTTTAAATAGTGACGTAATTTCGTTATATTTATAGACTTTAAGCAGTAACTTACTGCTTACTTGGACAAGTCTTAAATATTTAAACGTAAGAGACAAAGTTCTGTGTTTAAAAATAAATTTAGTTAATAAACAATGTTCTTTCTTTTATGCTCGTAAATTATTTTTGGAGGATTGAGGCATTAGTTGTGCTTTATGGTGAATGTGTGTTAAACAATTAAATTTGCTTGTTTTAAAGATTTATTTGTATAATAACTATGGAACTACAATTGTAGATCTAAAGAAAGTAAAAAAAAATTGTTATAGGTTATAAACATCTTAGATGATGAAAAGAGAAATAAATTTTTAAAATAACGAATTACTAAATAATAATCTATACAGTTATTGGAAATGTTTTCGATTTTAAATAAATAAATGAATAAATACGCTAAAAAACCGACATATGAAGAGCTTGTCGAATGGCAGAAGATGCAAAAGAGCCATCCGCTCTCTTCTGTACTGATTCGGATCTGCTACACCAACAATCTGATCAATTAGTAGTTTTAATAAAAAAAAATAACTCATTATTTATTTTTTAAAGTCGCGAATGAGTATTGATCTCATTTTTTTTAATTATACACATCTACTGAATAAATAATTGTTTTCCATAAAGTACATTTTCTGAAACAGTTTTCTTCTTTTGAAATATTACAATTGTTTTAATTTAAAAAATATCGTCAGTTAAAGAAAATCAATTTTATTGAAAAAATCATTTTTGTTTTATTTAAATCCTCCCCCCCCCCACGCCGCCCCCATTATCTTTCTTGACCTTGAGAAGGTTGGGGTTCTTCCTGGCGAAATCCGAATAGACGTCTGCTCTTCTTCCCGCTCCTATGATGAGGGCTTTGACTGGCTTCGTGGACATGTCTAGCCTGGAAGGAATTGGAAACGTGCGTGGTCATTGACCACTGATCAAATACAAAATTAATTTATTCCTTTTTCATGCTATGCAGAACTATTTTCCGAGATGGTATTTGACCTAACCGCCTATGGCCTACCAGTTGTTCCAAAATGTCAGCATACTATTCTAGAAAATAAGAACAATCTCTCTCTCTCTCTCTTTCTCTCTCTCTCTCTCTCTCTCTCTCTCTCTCTCTCTCTCTCTCTCTCTCTCTCTCTCTCTCTCTCTCTCTCGATATATAGCCCCAATCTACCTATCCCTTCAATTTGGTTCTCAAAATATGTACCTGGTATTTTTAGTATAAATACACAATAAATTATATTGAATATGCTTTATTTGTCTTCTTGTCTAACTAACTCCTCAGCTTCACCAAAATCCGCATTCTGGGCATCGGTGATGGAGGCTTGAAGGTCATGATTTAGAGCGACTGAGGTCTGATTCGGCGGCGTCACTCCAGTGGTCGAAGTGGCATTGACCACGCTTGCGTCCGCGGTCGGAGCGACTGCTGCTTCTGCGCTGGTTGACGCCTAGTTATAATAATATAATAGAAGCATGTAAGATTTTTAGATGTTATCTCAGATTATCTTTCACATAAACGGCCCGGGCCGAATCTTCCAATAAAATAGTCCTATTTTGTTACAACCTTAACCCTAACCCTAATTATCATAAACTAGTGGTTACTTTTCATCGTGTTTATAGCTAATTATAGCCGAGAAAGTATTAATCCACCACAACGGGCCGTTTGTGTGAAATCTCAATCAACATTCTCGAATAATATAACTTATTAATTATTAGATAAATTTAAAAATTGAAACATTAAACTTGCCATTTTAGTTATTGAACATAAGTGTTATGGACTTTGCGTTCTATTACGGTGGGCTGTTTAATGTTTACTATTTTAAATCTTGACGCTCTCAATTTACTGATCTTCTAGCGCTAGTTCAGAAAGTTGAAATTTTGAAAAATTATTTAAACAGCAATTTTTTTGAGTTATTTAAAAATCGTATGAAAACATTTTAGTTTAACGTATAATACTTTGTTATATTTATGGTAATAATAATAAAAGCAAAACAAAAAATAAATGCGGTTTGACCATTTTTTTTTATAATAAGCAAATACAACAACAACAGTAATAACATTGCATTATTATAGGTGTAAATGGTATAATATCAGTAAGGAATAATTTAATACTCCAACTGTGACATTGAAACTCGGTTTAGCTTTAAACATTTTCTTTTAAAAAAAAACTCTCAATGCTAAACAATCTGAGAGAGAGAGATTGTGGCAGGCTCAAGGGCGTCATTTGGAAGGCAAGGGGGAAATCACCTCGCCCATAAAGATTTTAAAGAAAATATTTTTTATATAAAATAAATAAATACATAGATACAAATAAATAAGAAGGAAGTTTTAGAAAATTTTCGAAAATATACCTTCGACTACCCCTCCCCCTGTCATCAGCTATTTTTGGAAACAAAAGTGTATCGAGATTAAGAAAAAAAAATTAGAAGAAATTTTGTTAAAAAAACGTTTGCCCCCTTCCCCATCGGAATTTCTGAAATGACACTCCTGAGCAGGCTGTCAAGCGCTGACTACAAAAAAGTCACAAATAGCTCGTAAGCTGTAGTAAGCAAGTTAGTTACCAAGTCTGGAACGAACTCGCTATCAGACGAATCACTCAGAGCATAACCAAAGCAAATCGTCCTTTAAGGCGATATGCACCGAGTCTGTGCGAAGTCGCATAAACTTGCAAATCAGTTGCATCACAATTGAGCGTAGAGTAGTTCATGAATTATTTATGCAACTCTCGTCGTCGTCATCGTCATCATCATCATTATCAACGTCGTCATCTTCGTCGCAATCGTAATAACGATTGCTATGATTTTTAGCGTTTTTCGTGGGAATGTTGGTAAAACATCTCAAATCTCATGAATAATTCATATAATAATAATAATAATAATAATAATAATATCGCCCATCCCCGTTGTCCCCACCGTCGTCGTCGTCATCATCGTCGTCATTATTATTATCAGCATCACTACTTTGTTCCGTGATGGTAACAGTAACAGCACTTTTGTAAATTAGAGTTAGAGAGACGTTCTTCTGTGGGATCGTGGCTTCCCCTTTCCTCAAATCGTCGTTGAACTCCAACATTTTTGAGGTATATATGAATAGAAGAAAGGGCACACAAAACCCTTATCTCACATCTCCGCCATCACAATAGCTGCTTTATTAAGTAGAAGACAACCTTTGTCTAGTCCCTGTGGCCACTCTGAGCAAATAAAGTATCCTTTCTCTCTCTCGCTCTCGGCATTCCCGCTCGCTCAGATACAATAGTTTTGTACTTTGGTCATTATATTTATACTTGTCTACTTGAATATTTATCTTGTCTACCACTCAGCCTTAAATTTGAAGTCAAATTCAATCAACTTATAACAGTAATATCAATTTTCTTTAATTAGTCATCGTCGTCGTCGTCGTCGTCACCCTCATTGGCATCACCATTAGCACTCGCCATGATTCAGGTCAGTCTGAATAGTTTTCATCAGACATATATATATATATATATATATATATATATATATATATATATATATATATATATATATATATATATATATATATATATATATATATATATATATATATATATATATATATATAAATGTATAATATATATATATATATATATATATATATATATATATATATATATATATATATATATATATATAAATGTATAAATATATACACTACACATACAAAAATGTGTTCCTAATTTAAAATCCATACACCACGTTCGTATTGTGATAACTTCAAAGAAACAGTATGTTTCTAGTTCTTGAGCTCTATAATGGTTTTCTCTCTCTCTCTCTCTCTCTCTCTCTCTCTCTCTCTCTCTCTCTCACTCACTCACTCTTTCTATTAGTCTAGTCTAATTTTTTTCTCTCTCTTTCTTTCTCTCACTTTCTTTATATTTTTCTAATTTCTCTCTTTCTCTAAATTTTCATTTGTTTACCTATTTCCATCAGGGTTGTTATTTGTGAGGGCAGGGGAGGAGGGAAATGCCCCGAAGAAATTTTGGAAAGAAATTTTATTTGTGGAAAAAAAGAGGTAGGTCTTGCACAATTTTTAGAATAAGTACTTACGATTCCACCCCCCCCCCGGTTATTATTTTTAAAGGCAAAAGAAGTGTATAAGGTTCTGGAATTTTTTGCAAACAGTACCTACGACTGGTGACGACAAACCCTCGTTTATCAGCAATTTTTAAAGAAACAGTAAAGCATTTAGTAGCAACTTTTTTTTTAAATGTTTAGGTATTTAAAAAATTTGGCCCCCCATGGTTTTGTAAGCGTTTTGCCCACCCCCACCCGATGATTTTGCTGAAATGACGCCCCTGTCTTCCATTTCTTTTCTTTTTTTTTAACTTTCTTCGTCCTTGATCGGCACTTGGGTACTGCCTCTTTCATTCCAAGTGCTGATCGATTGTTAATACAAGAAATAATAGGAATAATAATAATTATTATTATTATTATTACAGCAACAATCATTATTTTTTCTTCTTCAGTTTTCATTAATAACAAAACACTTGAACATGAGCGAGTGGATTGAACTAGCAGTTGTGCTTTATGTGTGTGTGTGTGTGTGTGTGGCTGTCCCAATTGAATATAAATATTGTTCATCTTTTTTTAAGACATACATACAAGGTTTCTCTGTCTCTCTCTTTCTCTCTCTCTCTCTCTCTTTCTCTCTCTCTCTCTTTCTCCCTCTCTCTCTCTCTCTTGTTATTATTCTTTGTTTTCTACTATTTTAACTTTTACTCTTTATTTTATTTTTTTCTTTTCTTTTCATCTTTCAGAACCTGTTGCGATCAAAAGCGACGCCAGATAATTTTGAAAAGCAAAAAAATTGGGTTCTATTTTGAGATTTTTTGTTTTTTTTTTATGTTTTGAAGTCTATGTGTGTTTGTGTGTGTATGTGTGTTTGTATGTGTGTGTATGTGTGTGCGTGTGTGAATGAATTTGCGAGTCTGAGCGCAGATGTGTGATTGTATGTTTGTATGCTTGTAATATTATCTTTCTGTTTCACGATATCTTTACAAACCAGGTTACTGTCGTTTTATCGCTAAGCAGCACTCGAGTTTACAATTTCATCCCACTAAAACCATTTGAATGACATCAAAAAAGTGGTCGGCATGAGAACTTTCGTATCTTTGACACGATTTGTGTAAGTAGGTACTTATTTCTTCGACGTAAATACGTAAAGTCGTGGTATTATAATTTAAACTGCATCCATGGTAGCCTGGTTGCTGGTCATTCAGCTGTTGGCCCGATAGCTGAAAGTTTGAAGCCTACCACTGTACCATAGTAGGCCAGGCTTGAAGAGTCTGAAAAGCGTTTTTTTAAACGCCCTATTTTCGTAGTAATAATATTAAATTATGTTTTTTATGAGTCTTTCATGCGTCGTCTTATATCATATCATTTGAAAATCTGATCTCCAACCAAATCCGTATCAGAGCTACCAATAAATATCCGATTACCGGTCAAATTTGTATCCGATACATGTCTCTAGTGAGTGAACTATACGTATCGTCTGTGATCAAAACGTCAACAAGAACAACGTGTTAACAAAAAGCAGACACTTATTCACGAAAAAAGAACTCTTTTCACACACCGCTGCACGCGCTCAGGCGAGCTTCGCCGTGAACTTCTCGGGTTCGAATCGTTTAATCATTATGTCAACCCTTTGTAAAGTCTTGTAACAACCCTCCATCATCATTATCATCGTCAGACGTACAGACATGTTGTTGTTGTAAGCTCATTGTGCGTGTGTGTGTGTGTTGTAATTGTAATGTGTAATCAGTGAGTGTATTGTGTGATGTGGGCGTTTGAATTGTAATGTGTAGAAGTGTAGACACACATGTTAACGCACAGAGAAAAAGAAAAAGAGAGAGAGACAGTTGGTTTCGAAGGGCATCGTTTTGACAGGCAGTTTTAAATTGTTGGTCTGCTTGTCCTGCATGCTCTGGCCATTTACTTCGTTTACCAAAATGAACATTGAACAGGCCAACATATGTCAGTGTGCGTGTGTACGCGTTTTTAGAGAAAGATAGATAGAGAGAGAGAGAGAGAGAGAGAGAGAGAGAGAGAGAGAGAGAGAGAGAAAAGAAGAAATGGAAGTGATAGTCAGAGAGGAAACTGTCTGACTCTAACATTAAATGCTGATTTTGACGAAATCCCCCGTCGTTGCTGAGCGTTAATCCGTAATCTGTCTGTCTGTATGTTTGTATGTATGTATGTCTGTATGTATGTATGTATGTATGTATGTATGTATGTCTGTCTGTATGTATGTATGTATGTATGTATGTCTGTCTGTATGTATGTATGTATGTATGTATGTATGTATGTCTGTATGTATGTATGTATGTATGTATGTATGTATGTATGTATGTATGTATGTATGTATGTATGTCTGTATGTATGTATGAATGTCTGAAAGTCTCGGTTTCTCTGCTACTTCGGTTGGCTCGTTCGTTGAAGTTTTTATTCTTTCATCGTTTCAGTCACGTCACGTGACGCTGTATTTTTAAGCACCGATTGCCTGTGACCCTCCGCGGCGCATGAACAAAAGAGAGATCGATGAAGGAAAGAGCATAAAGAAAGAGAGAGAGAGAGAGAGAGAGAGAGAGAGAGAGAGAGAGAGAGAAATTCAAAAGAGAAGTAAAAGGAACGGTGGAGAGAGAAAATTGAGCGAAATAGAGACAGAGAAAAGAACGAGGAAGAGAGGAAGAAAGAAAGAGAAAAGAAAGAGAGAGCTAAAAGAGAAAGAGAGAGAAAAGAGGGGAGAGTGTGTATATATAAAATAATGAGCTATAATAATTGCCGCCATATTTAGTTCGTATCCAAAGCGGCAATATAGTTTAATCAAAAAAGTTCGTATAACTACACGTATAACTATAAGTACTATAACCAACGTAACTTACACCTGCCTACTTGAATTTATTTTAATAATAAAAAACAAAATTACAATAATCATAAATACATGATTATTGTAATTGTTTACTAGTTTGTAATAATAAATTGGTATTATAATAAGAATATTATATTTGTAAACATCTGGAAAGATTGTGCATCGTATCGGACACGTACTGGAGAAAAGCTAACAGGTGGGTTTTCTTGGGGTTTTAAATGTTATCTCATTTCTTTTCTTTTTTTATAAAAATTTCCGAATCTATTAGAATTTGTGTGTTTGATGAATTTCATCATTTACCGTCTTTTCTATGTGTCTTTTCACGTAGCTTCCCAAGGGTTTGACGTCCAAGGTTCGAATGTTACAAGGGGGGTGTTTCTTTTTTTACCTCCCTTTTTCCAAATTGATCTCTCAAAAACGGGAAACTTTCGCATTAAATTTCAATTTGATACGCCCAGGCCCCCAAAAGGTTTACAGTAGGAAACCCTGAATGTGTCTTTACCCTGTAAAGTAAAACAATTTGTGAAATAATTTCAAACATCGCTTTTTTATAACTCTCGTGTCTTTCATTGATAATTTTTGTTATCTAAAAATTTAATAAAATAGGAAATTAATTATTATTGGATGGTTTTGTGTTGACCCGGGAATGGCGATAACAACAGCCATTGTCTGTTTGAACCACGCAATCTTGCCGAGGCCACAGTTTGGACAAAGAAAGCACTTGACCAATAACGGGCTCCATTTGTTATTATAAGATCGGTTTGCTTAAAGTAAAAACCTGTCATAAGTTATCAAAAGCCGATTTGCTGATAAACACGTATGAATAAATGAATGCATGTCTTTGATACCGTTTGATTGGTCTTGATTAACCGAGATTTATCTTAATTAACCGAGATTTGATGACAGCTTATCATTTCGCTGTCACTTGTATCTTTTGCAGGTCGTCTGGTAAATAAAGAGCAAGAACTAGCACACCAGTAATTAGTGATGGCCAATTGGGGAAAGATCATCGATGATTTAAACAAGAAATGGTCGGCAATCATAAATGCCCCCAGAGAAGAGTGGACGTTTGTCAAGGAAACTGTGAGTTTCACTCCATAATCACTGGGTCTCTCTCTCTCTTTCATTCTCTCCTATTTGTTTTCGTATGTCTTTCGTATTTATTTTTATTTACATCCTTGTGGGTTTACAGCGCTTAGGTCTGTCTGCTTGTCCTTGTATAAGTCTTCCTGTGTATGTGTATATGTCTGTCTTTCTGTGCATGTGTTTGCTTTTCTTTGAATATATATATATATATATATATATATATATATATATATATATATATATATATATATATATATATATATATATATATATATATATATATATATATATATATATATATATATATATATATATGTGTGTGCCCAATTCTTTTTCAACGTGCCGATTACTCTGTTTATAATAAGCCGCCTGAATGCATGATGTTCTGCATCACTGAACGGAAAGACTGCTCCGCTATAAATCGATTATGAATCTTTTTCTTTTTATATTTCATTGTGTACAACCCTGCCTACCCGCCTGTCCATCTCTTTTCGTCTCGTCTGCGTGGGTGTATTATTTATTTCCACTAATCATTTCTGCTAGAGATTTGAAAGTAGATTCACAAGCTGGAGTCGACTAATACTGCCAATCGGAAAATATTTGAAAAATGTCATTTGAGTAAAGCAGGACTAGAGGAATGACAATACCTGAACATAAATGCAGATTTAAAAAAAACACTGCATTTGACTGTGAGAAATGATTACCTTATATATATATATATATATATATATATATATATATATATATATATATATATATATATATAGGATGAATTTCAAACCGTTTCTTGAGTAGAATATTGATTAAAAGCTTTTAAAAATCTCGTTCATCTACATTTTCCAAGTTAAAGCTGGTTCAATTGATGTTTAAAAATATTAATAATCAAAATTTAAGCCTAGTTTGAATATAAATCGATTTACTGAATCGAAATTTATATCAAATCGATTCGGAGTTTGTTTTTTTTAAGAATCGAATATCACTAAAACGAGGTATACGCCAGTAGGTATGAAGAATAATAATGATGCATGCATGCATCTGTGAATTCTAATTTGCATCGTTAATGCGTTGAGATGTGAATTCTAGAATCTCTAACAAATTTGTGGTACTAATAAAATATCTTCTTAGGTTTCTTTATAACAATTTAGAATTATTTGCTTATTTTATTTTAATTTTTTCTCTATTCACTTCAATCGTCTTCGAAGTTTAACCCTTTTCTGTGCTAAAGAAAAGCTGCGGTTATTTTTTACTCCATACCCACCACCAGCTCCCTTTTCCATAACTGCTCCAGTTGACTCTCCAGTAGTATCTTTGTTTACTCAAACACTCAATCAATCATTCGCCATCAAAATAGACATCTTCTCAGTTTGTTTGTCAGTCCGAAGTGCTTTCCAGATCGGGAGAGCTATTTTTCATTTTTAAGAGCCCGACGTTGCCCGAGGTGATCGAAGGAGGTTTGATTAATTTGCTCGCTATCTCGCACACTCGTGCAACCATCTACTCGTTCTTTTAAACTCTCACTCACTCACCATTCACTCACTCACTCACTCACTCACTCACTCACTCACTCACTCACTCACTCACTCACTCACTCACCATTCACTTCCTCACTCATTCACTCACTCACCATTCACTCACTCATTCACTCACTCACCATTCAATTCACTCACTCACTCATTCACTCACTCATTTTTCTAACAGTCGAGAGTGACAGTCTGGCACAAACCTGCTTCAGAATGGAATGGAGTCATGTTAGAAAATCGTTTTATTACTTGTTTAATTTTTTTTAATAATCTTCACATTACTAATTCGAGCATTCAATTTTCGATCAGAAAAATAAATAAGAATTAAATGTCTTCTCTTTATTATTATTATTTAACTGGTTTTTAAACGAATCTTACATCAGATACAAGACCGAAGGAATCATAGACACAAGTCCTGAAATCGTCTTCAAGTACATCGACCCTGCTCCTGAAGGCGAGAGACAGAAGTGGGATCCGGTCGTGAAGGAGAGAACCGTAGTCGAGTCCATTGATCCAGTAAGCTGAATCGATTTGGACCGACGCAACGAGCAGTCGGTTATTCGATACCTGAAATACTAATATTGTTTTGTGTTGTGACTCGCGTCAATTTCTTAGTACGTTTATGGGTTTATGGTATCCTCGTTGGACGAAGTGGTAGTACATATATTCATACATATATACATATAAACAAGTCGATGCGTGTGAGTTCCAGGTTAAGAAACAAAGAGACTCGTTATGATGATGATGATGAACAATTTTGTTCTGTTGGTGATGTCATGAGCGGATGAATGGAGGGAAGGACTGATGGATGGGTGTGGTCGGACGGCAGATAGATGGAGAGACGGACGGATGGATGAATGAATGGAGGGACGGATGGCTGGATGAAGGGTTGGATTTGTATTATAGGCATGAACCGCCAGAAATGTATTTGACCCAAATTCTACTTCTGTACCTTCAAACAGAACACTGTCGTCCTCCGATCTGTGTCACATAGCGCGGCCATGGGACTCATCTCGTCACGAGACTTCATTGACCTCATTACCAAAGGTCAAGAACCAGACGCCCTCTACACCAGAGGTAAACTTTGAACTTTTTTTTAAAACTAGAATGGGAAAGCTGACTAGCTGGTTCAAATGTTTACGGAATTGAAATGGTTTTATCATATTTATTTATGGTTCACTAGGTGTCGGCATCGAGCATCCGAAATGTCCGGTTACACACTCGGCTGTCAGAGGACACAACTATCCTTGCGGAATCATTTGTTATAGGATACCAGAGTTTGAATAATTTCATCTATTATTTGTTTTCTTTATTTTTTTCTATATTATAATTATAATACTTGTAATTAAACTGATAAATATGCCAACTTATTATAATACCATTTAACCATAAATGTATCAATGTATTTATCAGTTATTTATCAACCAAACCAAATCATCGACCCAAATTAATTATTTAAATATTTATTTTCAAATATGCCAGCTTATTATAATACCGTTGAACAATAAATGTATCAATGTATTTATCAGTTATTTATCGACCAAACCAAATCTAGGACCCAGGTTAATTCGTTTTCATTATTCATTCAGCCAGCCTAACAAGACGCGAATGGTGACCATAATACAGACCAGCCTGAACGGGCTACTTCCAAAAGCCCTGGTCGAGGGCGTTCTACCGGGCAGTCAGATTGACTTTTTTACCCACCTGAGGAAGGCCTTGAAGGCCGATGGACACAGCGATTGAAATGAGATGAGACTTCAGTGGATTCGAAAGAAATTATCGACAGAAGTTGAAGAACTTTTTTTTTATTATTCAGTAGGAGTTGTAAACTTAAGTTAGGACTGTCACTGCCAAGAATATTACAAAATTAAGTCGCTTGATAATTAATAAACTTACGTTTAAGACTTGTTCACGTGTAAAAGGTGAACACCTGTACAAAGCGTACATCCTTAAACAGTGAACAACTGTAAAGGTAAGCAGCGTTAACATCTTTACAAAGTTAACTTTAAAAAAAAAGATAGTATGGTAGTGAAAACGAACAAAAAATCGTCAGAAGATTTTACCACGCCTCAGTGTTGGATTCTGATTGTTCACTTCTGCCTATCGTTAAATGCATTTAAATCCACAATTATACTACCGAATGTGGTCAAATAAAAATAGTTAAATCCACAACTAAACTACCGAATGTGGTCAAGTATAAATTGTTCTAGACATAAGGGTGCTAGAGGTTTTACGGGGTCACAATCAAACAGTCTTGCCTGTCTTATGTGAATTGTGTCCGAAATTGAAGCTACTTAGCAAAAACTGCATTTTAAACTTAAAAACATAATGTACCCAGTGGTTCAGTTATGGGGGGTTAGGAGGTCTGGTCTGGACCCCTTCAGGGATGATGACGTCGGTTTGTTTAATATATTAAGTGGACTTGTTGTACTTCTAAATACTAGACGCTTTGACCTTCTAAAAAATTTATTTATGCTGTGAAAGAAGTATTAAAGTTTTTCATAATACCTATTTCGAGTATTTTTGATGTACAGTGGTACTCCCCACAAAGGACACGTCCCCCCCATTTACGACTCTCTCATTTCCGACCGTTTTTTTGCCCCATTTAAGAGCCCCCTTTTTTAAGACCTGATTTTTGGTCATTTTCAAGTTCGTAAAGGGGAGTACCAATGTACCTATTAATTTTTTTAAATGTTAAGAAGTTCAAGGTTTTCGGACTTTATTTTACTCTATATTGATCTCTCAAGATAGTCACTTAGCCAATTTTTTATATTTGCATAAATTTATTGGTCTCATGAGGAAGGCAAAAGAATATTTTTTAAACTACTGAATTGCCGGCCAACCAACTTTCAGGAATAAGGTAACCGATGGTATTTTATATTTATAGTGCGCCACCAAGCGGATTTATAAAATAAGTTCCGTGACCTAGCGAACATATTTTTTCTTAAACATTTTTATTACTTAAAACTCTTCCACGCCTATCGAATACCATTTTATGGCTACAATTGTCAGTAGATATTTAATGTTTGATATTTAATAATCTTGCTTTAATGTTTATTTATTTTTCATAATAACTAAAACTTAAATAACTTCAACTTAAATAAATAACAAAATTTCAAGTTTTTTTGTAAAAGTAATCTCTGTTAAAAACACAGAACTATGGAATTAAAATTTTTCATAACATATAACCAGCACATCACTTTTGACATCTTCCTTCCTAGACATGCGCTTTGTTGATCGCACAAGTTAGGAAAGGAGAAAGATATCAGCAAGAAATGTGTTTCTGCTTCTTTAACGTGGCCGTGTTTGCGCAACCATCAGCACCTATGATCAGCTAATTGAAAAATGCACAACGATTTTTCGAGACCGAAACCATAAAAAAACAAAGAGTTTTGGATGATTTTGTTTGGGTTTGTGGCAACGTTGTCTGGCATCCCTATCTTTCCCTCCTTTCTCTCTCTCTCTCTCATTCTCTCTCTCTCTGTCTTTCTTTTCTCTCTCCCTTTTTTCCTCTTTTCTCAAATTTGAACAAATAAAAATAAATTAGACCTGACATTCGCAGGTATTATGGACCTGTAATTGAACACCCGAGCATACATTGGAACTCTCAAATGCCGCGTCTCATGTCTCATAGCTCCCCAGTATCGAATATATTTCTATAATCAAACAAACGTGTAACTTCAAATAAATAACTGGAAACAAAAATCCGAGCCGGCTAAATAAACTTTTCTTAGCCGATTCGCCTGTCCGTTTTGGACATTAATCTTGAATGACCTCTTCTTCTTCTTTGTGCCGAATGCCGATGCGCAAAGGTGTTTCCGATTACGTAAAGTGAAAGAAATGAAAAAAAAATGTAAGAGAGAAAGAACTGTTTTTGATTGAAGTCTCACGTGAAAGGTAGACAGTTGAGAATATATTATTGGCCTAGCCAGGGATCAAGAAGCTGATTATATCCCGTGGCGTAGCCGAAATAAGACCACCGTAACGCGCGCTATCTGAACCGGGATGATCCACTGGAAAGTTGAGGTGGGGGTGGGGTCGAAGAAGAAGAAGGGACTGTTTCTTGGGAGTAAAATTTGATTTTGATTGAGAGAAAAAAAATCATGCTGATATTATCAAAATTTATTTTAAAATTAAAACAGCTTCATCGGGTCTAAATTCTTTTCCCCCCATCCGTAGTTTATTTGATCTGAAACTGTTTATACTGGAGACAGCCTATCTATCCTTTTATAATATTTTCATGTTCTCTTGTTTAATCTGACACGATAATGTGCCTGTCTTTATTTTACTGGCTGTTTATTAGTTACGGCCCGACAGAAACAACAATATAATGCGATAATCTATTAGATTATAAAGCTATTTTTTCTCTTCTTCTAAATGGCTTTGTTGTGTATTGAACTATTCATAAGATCTTTGTATTATTATCTATGCGACGCGGAAGTTGATTGTCCGGGTTTTTTCCTTTTCGTTCTCAGTTGGTTATTGTGTGTACTAGTTCAGTGACAATCTCTTTTCTTATATTAAACTAAGTAATGCTATAACAATTATCGTATTTGTGTTTTCGTTTAAACAACACAAAATTGGCGACGAGGTTCGGATTGAAAAAGATACTTTGCAGAAAATCGAAACTTTCAACCCAGGGCGATAATTGTGCAAGCTGCGAGAACTGATCAGAAATTAATTCAAAATTTCTCAAGTTTGTATTAATCCACAAGAACAAACGATTGTGATCAAGATGACCGCTACAAACAATCTCCAACCATTCGATGTCTCAAATCCGACGAATTGGGATATCTATGCTGAACAGTTGGAGTATCATTGCATTGCCAATAATATTGTCGATGAACAAAGAAAAAGGGCCGTTTTGTTAGCTGCGATGGGAACAGCTACTTTCAAGATTGTCAAATCACTCGTGTCACCAGAACCGCTGACTTCAAAAACGTTTGAAGAACTCGTCCAAATGCTGAGACAGCATTTCGTTCCACAAACGTCAGTCATTTTTAAAAGACACTTGTTTCAGCGTCGTGTCCAACCGAAAGATGAGTCAGTGACAAGCTATCTGACCGAGCTGAAGCGTCTGTCCGAAGATTGTGAATTTGGAACCACGTTGAACGAACGACTTCGAGATCAACTGGTGAGTGGCCTCACAATCGAAGGCATACAAAGACAACTACTCTCGGAGACAACGCTCACATTTGACGAGACGGTGAAAAAGGCACTTGCGGGAGAAGCTGCTACAGCTCAGGTACGTGAACTACAGACCCAGTTTTCAGCTCCTCCGACCACCTACAAGGTACATCACCAGAAAGAAACGACAGTACAGAAGGGCAGTTCTTGCATCGGTTGTGGGGGTAGCCACAAGCGTGAACAATGCAAGTTTAAAAATGCAGAATGTCACATGTGTCACAAAAAGGGACATATTGCAAAAGTATGCCGAAGTAAACCAGACAACAGCGTAAAATTCAGCAAGAAAAAATCTGTTGCTACACATCAATTAGACTCACACTCTGAATTCTCCATTCATGATCTAAATCGACCAAAACAACAGAAGTTAAAGGTCATAGTTCATCTCGATGGTCAGCCTTGCACCATGGAAATTGACAGTGGATCATCATACTCTGTGATATCGCATCAAACCTTCAAACAGCTATGGAAGAACTCTGCTCCACTCATCAGGAAAGTAACAAACTTACCATTAACAGATTTTCAAGCACGAGTAATTCCGCTGAAAGGCTACTGTGATGTAGACGTAATATACAAGCAGCGAAGAGCCAAGTTGCAACTCATCATCACAAAAGAGCATCGTGCAAGTCTGCTTGGATATGATTGGTTTCCCAGCTTAGGATTTGAAATATCAGGAATAAATCAGCTCCAAGAAACATCAATTTCCCAGTTGATCAATGAATTCAGCGATGTGTTTTCAGAGACTTTAGGCACGTACAAGGGACCACCTGTTTCTCTACCAGTGGATCCAAACGCAACTCCACGTCGTTTCAAAGCCCGAAATGTTCCATTAGCTATCCGTGCTAAAATAGAAGATGAAATTGATCGCCTCACGAAAGAAGGGGTTTTGGAGCCGATCAACAATCCAAGATGGTCAACACCTGTGGTGCCAATAATTAAATCAACAGATGTCCACTTTTTAGATGATCTCCCATCACCACCTTTGATAGCTTCAGAAGTGGCACAACTCACGCGACGTGATCCTGAGCTATCCAGAGTCTTCACTTGGGTGGAAAGGGGATGGCCACAGAAACCAGAAGCACAGTTCCATCCTTACTCAGTAAAGCAGCATGAGCTTTCTATACACAAGCACTGCTTTCTCTGGGGCAGTAGGGTGGTAATACCAGCAAAGGGACGTAAACGTGTGCTGGACGAACTCCACATCGCTCACCCAGGCATCGTACGAATGAAAAGTTTAGCACGTTCTTATGTGTGGTGGCCTGGCATAGATAAAGATATTGAAAGTTTTGTTTCTACATGTGAAACCTGCCAGAAACATCAACATGCACCACCGCACGCTCCCACCCACCCATGGGAAATTCCTAGACGACCGTGGTCTAGAATCCACATCGATTTTGCCGGACCTTTCCAAGGCCAGAATTTTCTTATTATTGTAGACGCTTACTCCAAATGGATTGATGTTGCGCACATGAAAACAACAACAGCTGAAAGCACACTAACAGTTCTCCGAAGAGTGTTTGCCACGCATGGACTGCCAGACTCCATTGTGTCCGACAACGGACCACAATTCACGTCCAATGAGTTCCAGGAGTTCTGCAAAAGAAACTTGATACAATCCATATTAGTATCTCCTTACCATGCTGCTAGCAACGGCCAAGCTGAGAGGACTGTCCAGACGACAAAGAACAGTCTTAAAAAAGATTATCACAGGAAATTGGCATCACCGATTGTCAGTTTTCTTGCTAAATTCGCACATTACTCCATCAACGGCAACAGGATCAAGTCCAGCAGAATTACTCATGAGCAGAAGACTAAGAACATCTCTTGATCATTTGCACCCCGACCACTGCAGAGACAAACAGTTGCAACAGGATAAGCAGATGGCAGAAATCATAACTAACAAGGTAAGGCAATTTCAGCCCAATGATCCTGTCTTCATCAGAAGTTATGGTCCAAGGTCTGAATGGATTCCTGCAACCATAGAGGAGCCAACAGGACTCGTACTCAGCAAAAACTCCAGATGGTAAGCAGATGAAACGACATGTTGATCTTATCCGGAAGCGCACTGTACAGCACCAGGACAAGTCATCAGATGTTCAACCTGAGGTAGCCCTACCAAAAGAACCAGATGATATTCCAGCAGCAGCAGTCGCAGATGTTCCACATGAGGCGAACCTACCAAAAGAACCAGATGTCCAACCAAGGAGAATCATCAAGCCTCCTTCCTATTTAAAGGATTATGTACACTAGGGGGGAGGAATGTTGTGTATTGAACTATTCATAAGATCTTTGTATTATTATCTATGCGACGCGGAAGTTGATTGTCCGGGTTTTTTCCTTTTCGTTCTCAGTTGGTTATTGTGTGTACTAGTTCAGTGACAATCTCTTTTCTTATATTAAACTAAGTAATGCTATAACAATTATCGTATTTGTGTTTTCGTTTAAACAACACAAAAGGCTTCGTCTATTTTTAACCGTAACTGTTGCTATATTTTGCATTGTTTTCAATATAGGATAGGAATGACATGGTGGAGGGAGTAGCTTCGCGAGGGTTGTGGTTGAAAACTCGCAAAAAAAAAGAAAAAAGAGAAAAATTGGGGTGCACTGTTTGTTACAAGAAACAGTTCCACAAAATGTTACCCTTTCACGTTCCAGTCAAATAAGCATCTTCATCGTCAACCGTCATCATCGTCATCATAATCATCAATATTGAAGTCTTGTAGTCATTGCCATCAGACAGTATCGTCATTAATAAATATCGATGAGGTTTGAGATGTTCATTATTAAATAAATTGAGACATTTTAATGGCTTCGTACGAGTTAATTTATTGACATATTTCGTTCCGATCCATCCTTCTAAGTCTACGATGATGGCATCTAATAAACTAAATGTATAATAATATGGGTCCGCGTGAGTGTGTGTTAGTGCTTGTGTGTATCTATTGTAACAAACAATTTGTATTTTTTGCGGTGACATATGTATTCACCGATTTTGAGCATCTTTCTGGAAACACCAGAAATTTTAAACTAAAATAGAAAATGACATCAAACATGTCTACGATTTTTCTCTTAATTTTTATCACTCATTCGTTTGATGTTTGTGGAAGTTTAAAAGTTAAAGCAGTTCTTGCATGCTCCTCGGTCGTGTGCATCGAGGAGAGTCCCCCAGTGAGGCATGCCATGCCATAGATAGATATAAATCTTAACCATCTACGGGCCATCTAGCGAGCTATATGTTTGAAGTCTTATCTAGTCTCCGTTCCATAAATTTCTGCTCACATCCTCGACGTAGGTATACGAGACCGATCTACTGGAATAGCTGCTATAATAACAATTATAACGACCCCTTTGCACGCTAAGGGCATAACTTTCCAGCCATCTTTGGAAATGGGAGTTTAATACGTGCATCTCTGACCGGTTGGACTGTCTGTCTGTCTGTCTGTTCGTATCTGTAGGTATCTGTGTTTGTCATTTCTTATATTTATGCATACGTGTTTGTGTGCGTGTGAGAGTCTACGTGCGTGAATAAAAACAGTATTATTTTATTTCATTTTGGAATATATACTATTATATACTATCTATATTTGATTGGCATGCAAAAGACCAGGCGCCACTGAGCTCTCTCTGTAGGTGGTGCTCTATAAAAATTCACATTTATTGATTGATTGATTGATTTATGTCGTGCAGTTTATTTTATTAATAAAATCATTGCATGGTCATTTCAATCTTTAAACGCTGGAGCGTCATTTCAGAAAAACCACGTGGAGAGTGAAACGTCTCTGAAATCATGATGGGGGGGGGGACACAAATTTTCAAATGCTCAAACATTCTAAAAAAAATTCTACTAAATGCTTAATTTTTCTCAGAAAATAGCTAATGACTGGGGTGGAGATAGATTGAGGGGGTATCGTAGATACTTTTCCAAATATTTGCCAAAATAAGTTGAAGACCGGGAAAGGAGGAGGGGGTTGATACTTTTTCCAAAAAAAAAATGTCTCTATTTTTTTTTTTTTTTTTTTTGTTGAAAATTTGAAGTGAAAGAAATTTACCTCCTGCGGAGCGCACGAGGCCCTTTGTTTCAGCGGCTTATCCAGGTGGTATTAATCTGTGTGACCTCTTATCAAATAATATTCCTATTTTCAGTGTCTTAGCAGAAAACAAAAAAGAGACAAGTCGTTTCTCCGTAGTTTTTTTTTACACTTTTATAGTAAAGGAAATGAGTTCCGTTTTCTCCCTAACTCTAAACAAGTCTTTTCCGTCGTAACTACAGACACAAATGTTTACGTTCCCAGGTTCGAATTTTAAAACTTTGAAGAACTGAGAGAGGGAGAGTGGAAGAGAGAGGGAGGGAGAGAAAGAGAGAGGGAGAAAGAGAGAGAAAGGGAGAGAGAGCGTGGAAAATTATCTGCTCGTGGAAAATGGTCGTCACTCGATACCATAGTCGTAAAAGAGCCACTGTGAAGAGTTGAGAAGTGAGAGAGAGAGAAAGAGAGAGAGGGAGAGAGATGAGGGAGAAACATGGAGGGGTGCTATAAACAACGCGTCAGTACCAGCTGTCATATCAGTAAGAGAGGTGGAGGAATGCCACAGGGGGTGAATGAATAGCATATGATGGACTTCTTCTGAAAGTACAACTGTTAGGACGGGCACGAATAACTTCTAAAAGTTTTATTTTCCTTAAGAGTTTAATTGAATCAAAGAATTATTGAAAACTTTTATCTTCTCCAGGTACAGAGTTCCATTCTGCAGGATGTAAAGTAAAACTGAGATATTGGCCTCGACGCAGAAATAAGGTAAAAGAGGTAATTTTGTAAGTAGATATTACAGGTATCCGTTACAGGTAATTCGTGTAAACAAAACTCTCTTTACAAGCACAATGTAGAAATAAAAATGAAAATCTTAAAGAAGAAGAAATGAAAAACGAGTTGAAACGAGAAGTAAATAAAACAGAAGTGAAAATGTTATCAAATACTCTTTTATCACAAAGGCCATCTCAGGGTCTTATCTGTGCTGAAGAATTAAAGAAAATCGGCTACCCTGCCTATGTGCTGCATAGGAGTTAAAGAAAGAGTTAAGGAGAAAGAGAAAGAGAAAGAGAAAGAGAAAGAGAAAGAGAAAAGAGAAAGAGAAAGAGAAAGAGAAAGAGAAAGAGAAAGAGAAAGAGAAAGAGAAAGAGAAAGAGAAAGAGAAAGAGAAAGAGAAAGAGAAAGAGAAAGAGAAAGAGAAAGAGAAAGAGAAAGAGAAAGAGAAAGAGAAAGAGAAAGAGAAAGAGAAAGAGAAAGAGAAAGAGAAAGAGAAAGAGAAAGAGAAAGAGAAAGAGAAAGAGAAAGAGAAAGAGAAAGAGAAAGAGAAAGAGAAAGAGAAAGAGAAAGAGAAAGAGAAAGAGAAAGAGAAGAGAAAGAGAAAGAGAAAGAGAAAGAGAAAGAGAAAGAGAAAGAGAAAGAAAGCAAGAAAAAGAGATTGGAAAACAGAGTATAATACTACGGTGTTAATTTGACACGACAGCCCTGGAATAAACATTTCCACAGCATGCCTGGGACTTTTATAATATATTTATAAAAGTATAGCTTAATCTTATGCATGAATTTTTGTATAATACTTTTGATTCACCTGTGTAACACCGACGTGTCGTCATAGACACGTAGCAATAAACAAGGACACACGCCCACGCACCCATACGTTCCAGTCACAGCGACATCGACTGCTGTTACCACTGCTACCACCAGAACGCCGTCCGCAGTGGCGACATCTTACAATGAAACGACCAGGGGTAAATATTTACCCGTTTGTTCCTCGCCCCCCCCCACCATCTCACCTTTCTTTCGCATCATCTCAGATGCTTGAACACGTTCCACGCCTCTCCGTTGTGCATGAGATACATCAGAGAGGAAACAGGAAAAGAGACAGACAGAGACATACAGATAGAGGAAGAGAGAGAGGAAGAGAGAGAGAGAGAGACAGAGAGAGAGAGAGGGGGGAACGACAGGAATTTAGATTGAACCAGAAAATCGTTGAAACCGGGGATTACTTGAAAATGTTTAATATTCGCGTGCGATTTGTTTTGCTTTATAATGCAACGCGTGATTAAATGAAAACAATTTTTTTTACAATTTTAGGAAAATTTTCGCATGAATAATATTATTTTTAACTCGGAAACTCAAACCGTTTATGTAAAATGTCAGTTTTTTCTTATTTGGAATTTCTCCCCCTTTTCTCTCTCTCTCTCCCTCACTCACTCCCTCCCTCTCCCTCTCTCTCTTTATTTATTTTATTTATACGTTATTATACACTTCATTGTTTTGCAATCTTCGTAAAAATCTCATGGACCGCATTCCCGCGCTGAGACAATATAGGAACAAAGAAACGTTGGTTGGTTGTCTCACAGTGGGACTCAGTTTTTTTCTTTTTCAGTGTGTAACCAATTTACAAAGATGATGATAATAATAATAATGTGTAGGTAGTGACACCTTACTGATGATGACAATGCAGTTGTGTCTGTATGGACACTTTTCAATATTGATAATCGGCCTGCGGAAGTGTCCCTGTTAGTGCCAAATAATGACAGTCTCCGATTGAAATTGTCCCCACGCTTGCCTGTGCGTCTTTGTGTCTCTCTCCCTCTATATATATATATGCTTCTCTGTATCTTTATGTATCTGTCTGAGTATACCTTTGTGTTTCTATTTGTCTGCTATGTACTGACGTTTTAGTTTGCGTATCATTGCTTGTCAGTTTCTAACTGATAAAATCGAGACACGACAAAATGACAATACAAATAAAATTGTTATTATTGGTTTTGCTTGTTTAGTTTCAGTGAAAGGGAAACAATATTGTACTGTCTTATCTGTCATCTTTACGTAAGCAGACACATACAAGCATATTCGACCACATGTTGTTGTACCTTTATTACCGGCTATTACGCGGATGGACATGTTTACAATGTAGTGTTACGCGATTCGTCACATAACAAAGCATACGACACGCTGAATATGCAATGACACGCTGTATTACTTACTACTCC
This sequence comes from Erpobdella octoculata, assembly GCA_963978895.1. Lineage (NCBI taxonomy): Eukaryota > Metazoa > Annelida > Clitellata > Hirudinida > Erpobdellidae > Erpobdella > Erpobdella octoculata. Next base: position 24,978,948 of record OZ022246.1, read on the forward strand.
ATCCATGGATTGTCTTTTTAAATATGTGCGTGTCTCTCCTGTCGCTTGCTTCACCACTGGAGTGGACAGAAGAATTGTTGGGTAACCTCCGTGACACTAATACGCACTTACAAATCAACTACTTCAAGTTTATTTGTGCATCTCTAGAAGGTCAATATCTTCCTTTGGTGGCGTACTCCTTTGGTTGACGAGAGAGATATAATAATTTTATATCATTAACGTTTGTGATACAAGATCGAGTATAGGAAGACATTTTTTTTTAGCAGATTACAAACAGTCAGAGCAGAGGTTACAGCCAGATGTCGCTTCTTTGAACTTCAGTCTGTCGCTTCCATGATTGTTTGCTCAGAGTAAATGTCCCCGACCCTGATCTTGTACCGATTCCACGAGACTTAATCGGATTGTTTTTATTAGTTCGATGATGTCCTGTCGTCTGGCATGGTTTAATAAGTGACGCTGTTGTATTGAATTATATCCGAGGTTATCTAACCACGCACGAGGCTATCCGAAAGTGACATTTATACTTTGCGTTTATTTATGAAAAACGTCAAAAAGTTAAACTTTTGTTTCTATATTATGATTTTCTATAAGCAATTCAAAACAATGGAGGGTTTGATATAACTACTGCATGAAAACTTATAATTGTCAATATAAGGTAATACTTATTATGTAAATAGTCGCGTCAAGATACCTATGAATGGGCCATACCGTTTTAGAATTGTTCTGTTTCCAGTAGTTAAATAAAATAATCCTAGCTGGAAATTAGTAAAATAAATAAAAAATAAAAGAAATCAATAATTGATTAAGTAGTTGCGTTGGTATATAGATAACCATATTTATATATATATATATCTTTAATGGATTTATACAAACCGGTTGCTTCCGACACTTTCTTCGGAACGGAAAAGGAATGGGAAAAGTGATGCCGGATTCGCTTCGATTTATTATTTTGGGAATGATTGGTAATGGCGCATGGGAGTTTATCTCGGTACTCCAGTAGTTTTTTTCTCTTCCATTTCTATCTTCCTCTTTTCCATTCTCTCTCTCTCTCTCTCTCTCTCTCTCTCTCTCTTTCTCTATCATTATCCTTATCTTCTATTTATTCCTTGCATCAGCAGAGACATGTATTTATATAATTTCTTCCACCATGACTATTACGTTGATAATTTTTAAATCTTTGTCTTCCGGAGCAGAAAAAAATCTTGCAAAAATGCGTCTGCGCGATGATCGCCTTTGTCTTGCGGTTGAATTTTTTTCTGTGTGCAATTAAGCTTTATGATTACATTTTGCAGTTACGCATTGTATGATGACTGAATTAATTTGTTCCTTAATGTTTCTGTCCATGCTTAACAAAGACTTCAGCGTTACTGATGCCGCAAGAGTTTATAAGTTGTAAGATCCGCCTGAGAATGCACGGACCGAGTTTTTTTTTTCTGCACTATTAGTCCGGTATGTTCCACGGATTTGATGAACACCGATTGTCGCACGCAGATCCGGTTGTGTACAGCTCACACACGCTTCCGCCGCATTTCCGCTTACACATTTCGATCTGGACCAACTCACCACTCGGGTGGGGTATCCACTATCCAGTTGTCGATGTATAGAACAGGAGATAACAAAATCACTCAGATTCGCATCACATCACAAGTCACGTTTACACACTCACACACACACACTCACACACTCATACACACATACATACATACATACATACATACATACATACATACATACATACATACATACATACATACATACATACATACATACATACATACATACATACATACATACATACATACATACATACATACATACATACATGCATACATACATACATGCATGCATACATACATACAGACAAATTAGTAAGAGTATATTGCCACTTGTCTCTCATCCACACACGTCCATAAATCCTCACTACACGACGTGACGAAACGTTCAAGCAAAATGAATGCACAAATACAAACACACTTATACGCCAAGATTGACACATCGATGCACAAACAAAACAAGCACTCGTGAACACAACACAGCCATCCATAGAAGCCTACTCCAGACGAAGATAAATATACCGAAACTAAATTAGTATTACGCATGCAAGAACGCTATTCTTGCACTGACAAGGAGATCCACACATAGAAAGAGTGAAACCGAGACTGCTCTTAAGCTAACATTTACCAAGAGTACATCTAGCTGGAAGACTGCACATCAAGGACATCAAAGCGAAACCAGCCAGCCTGGCAGTGGGCTCCACTACCGATACAGCCGGGGCCATTTCGTCGCCGAGCAGTCAGAGCACTCCAGTCCGTGGCGTCGTCCAAGTAGGCATACGCGGGTAAACACGGCTCTGGCTGGAGGGCTCTCGAGGGGGCGATGACGACTGAAGCAGATGTAATCTCATGAATTCTTAATTGCCACATTATTATTACTACAGCCGGAGAAGAAAGCGTTTATGAGAAAAAATTACGACTACAAATTAATATTAATGAAAGATTTTTTTGTAATTGTGTAACGCGGAGTTTACAGATTTACGCATTACACTTGGGAAAAAAAGAATTCTCGTTTTAGCCGTCTCAGTTAGTTACTCAACATCAACATCTTATCCTACATATAATGGAGAAAAGAGATTTACCTACTAAATTAACACATTAAGCGAACCACAACCGATAATGTCACCTTAGAGACAAGTGAGATAACAGACCATAAGATCAGAAATCAGGCGGAACCCATCTCATTGGCACTTGGGTTTGCCAATTGACTTAAAACGATTGATGTTATATTGATAAAACGCGTCTGATCTTTGTAACAATTCCTTTTCCGGGTAGCGTAATGACGAACTCGCTTATCAGAGAGCTTCAAAAGACGACAAACAGAAATTGAAAGTCTCTATCTTTTGATTTCTTTTTATAAATTATTCATATTATTAACTTTAAATATTATCTGTGGAGTCATTAAAACGGATCTGAGAGAGACTGGATGGATGTGTGCGATTGTGCTGTTGTACAACCGTACGAATGATGATTGTTGTATGTGTATTTTGTGTATAATACCGGAGTATTCGTGTTACCTGGAGGCTTATTGCATGCAGCCTGTGTTTTTGCTTTTTAACTTTATTTCCTTCTCTGTCACTCAATCTCTCTATCTTTCTCTTTCTCCCCTCGCTCTGTCTTTCTCTTCCCCTTTCTCTCTCTCTCTCTCTCTTTCTCTCTCCCCTTTCTTTTTCTTTCTTTCCCCTTCTCTCTTTTTCTCTATCTCCCCTATACTCTCTCTCTTTATGTGAGTTTACCACTCATTTCCTGCCTAATGAATGTTATAAGGCACTTCTAGTTAAATAATTTAGTAAATTCGAAAGACGAGGAATAGAGATAAAGACAGAGAGAGAGAGAGAGAGAGAGAGAGAGAGAGAGAGAGAGAGAGAGAGAGAGAGAGAGAGAGAGAGAGAGAGAGAAGAGAGAGAGAGAGAAAAGAGCATCGTACTAGATAAAACTGTTTGCACCAAACTCCGAGCTGGAGCGCTGAAGGAGTTTGAGTTTCACCGTCTCCACCACCGACGACGGTGAAACTTTTGATAATTTTCTATTTTTCTTCTTCGCATAGCAAAGTGACAATTAATGTAAATTCGAAAAGACCTGCTTTTGGAAGGTTCGCCGAGAGGTCGAAAGTCTTCTTGAGAGACGTGCACAGTGGTACTGGAGGAGAAGACATCTAAACTGATGGAGAAAGACAAAGAAATAGGAATACACCTGGTAGCATAAACAAACTACCGAACACACGTTGACTCACCTCACTCGCACACACACATACACATACACACGCAAACACACACCTATACACATACACACACACACACACACACACACCTATAGACACACTACTATACACGCGTGCATGCGTATCGCGTATTTGCATAGATGCGGACACAACTTGCACGCCCCTATATAAAGGGCGATTTCAATTTTCAAGCATTATCGCTTCTTTCGAGTCACTTGTGCTTAGCGGGTTTTTATGAAATTCGGATAACTTTACAAGAAATTTGAACTATACGCGTAAAGAAAGTCCTTGTAACTCGTATAACTAATGTGGTGTCAAGTTTGTTCAGTGCTTGTAAACTGTTATCGGATATATATTGAACTTCTAAACTAACTTTAAATAAATGTGTTCTAAACATGTGTTCTAGTATCTGCATTCAAAGCAAAAATGATCCTAAAAATCCGATGATCAGGTTGGTTCAATTATCGTTATTAAATTTCCCGTTCTATTTTAGGAATATTGTCTGTCCTATCCGATTTTAAAGTTCTATGTTTTCTTTCATAACGATAACTTACCGTTATTGAAATAAAACAATAGTAACTTTTTAATGTTGTGAAATTTTAAAAATATAAACAGAAAGAATCACTTTGAAGTTGAAAGGTCACCATTTCCAGTTTTAAGGACTAACAGTTCTGAAACGCACTAAACCGGCAAGTCAACGGAATCTTTTCCAAAGAAAACCAGTTGAAAGTCTAAAGATTTAAAACTCGTTGCGTTTACTTTTCCCATTCGAAGAATTTTCGGATTATCTCCAGATTGCGAAACTTCACTGGGTTCAGCCGACATTCAAAGAAAGCGCCATTTCAAATATTGGCTTTGGAAATACATCTTCTGTAGTTATAGAGTTGAAGAAGAAGAAAAAAACGGCTTTAACAACAACTTTTCCTTGATGAGACAATGACTTCAAACGATTCAGGTATGAATATTTTATCTCAGTGTTTCTATGTTTATTAGCTGTAAGAAATTTTATTGGTGATTTTTTACAACTGGTTTTAATTGTTAGTATAACCTCTTTTTTTAAAATAACGGTTGTGTTATTACAGGTAAATTACGTTGCGCTAGTCATTCGGTTGTATCGTGCATCTTAAATTATGCAATCCTGTAGGCCACACAAACTTTTGTCAAAGCAAACAGGTGTGAAGTGTGGGAAAAAGTTGTAGGACGTGGGAAAAATAGTACAGCTATTATTAAAAGTAATCTAGCTATTATTAAAAGTAATCTAGTTGAGCATTCAAGAAGAACAATATGCTCATGCAAAGCGCGCTGCTGAATGCAAATTCGAAGCACCTATATTTCCTATATACGAGTATATGCAGCTCTGTTAAAGAGAGTCAGGGACTTTTTAATATATAATTTATATTCAGAATTCCGTGTGTTGGTAGTACAGTACTGTCTCATCCGTTTATTAAAATTTTCTCCTGCGAGTGACGGATATATATTTTATCGAATCGGAAGTTGACAGATCGCCTTGCACTTGTGCGCCGATCGAAAAACCAATCCTGTCGTCGTCTGTGTTTAGTCTGTTTAGTTTAATTTCTCCGTTTTTGAAAGATTTTATGACTCGAGGGGTCTTTTTGTGGTCGCTTTTCAAGGGTCTCTGACACAAACGGATCTAGAACACAGCTATGAGTAATTGTAGAAATATATATTTTTTTCATTTGAAATTGCTATTTAGCTGTGTTGAAACTGTCTTTTTTGCTGTATCATTTAATGAATTGACTAAGTCATCTATCGTTTGTTTGCTCGTATAAATTCATTCTATCAAACAACTCGTTCTTTTATTTTTGATTGATGGATTCATTCATTCATTTCCTAAGCTCATCCATCTTCACTCTTCAGCTCTTCAATGTTATTGAAAGTCATTATTTATGCAGTAGATGCCAGCCAGCCAGCCAGCCAGCCGGCTAACCCGTGCTGAAACAATGCATAATTTGGCTAATAAGAGTTTCAATTTTTTTTTCATTTACCTGCCAGATTTCGCTGCAGCTGTACCGAAGCCGAATTTCCAGGCTCAAAAAAGTGAGTTTTTTTTTATTTAATTATTTTATAAATATTTAAAAAATTACTTTATTATTTTTTTTTATATAAATTAAAAACAAAAACTCGGAATTATTTTGCCATCCCGAGGTGTAATAAAGATGGCACGATATTTAAAATACAACTCATCTCCACTTCCCCCCCCCCCCACCCTCCCCTCCTCACTTTCGGTAGTTCTTTTATTTTGACGTTTGACTGATGCAGATGTCGCTGCCTCCTCTTTGACATCAAACGACAACTGAAGCGACGCTAATTGTCAAAAAAAGAGAAAGTAAAAAAAAAGAGCAAAAGCGTCGCTAAGATATACGTGTAAACCTTCAAAAAATTCCAAGGCGAAACCATTTTTCTTCCTCTCTGTGGCGGTGATTGACGACGAATTGCAGCTCATGACGATCTTAACCGATGATAGTGTGTCTTCAGCTTGGACTTCTTAATATATACTTAGTTTAGATCATCTTAATGGAATTAGTTTATATTAAGAAGTCCATGGTCTTCAGCAACTTGCAAATGCCTCATTCGCACAGCTACCGATGTACTCAAAATGTCTCATTATGCCCCTCTTCTTCGATATCCCTCCATTGGATGTCTTGCACTGACTGATAACGCTTACTATTTGAGTATAAATACAAATACTAATACATCCTCCGTGATATTCCAGAACCGCATAGACATCAAAAGCACAAAGCATACATAGCATCTAGCGAGCATTATATCTCGTATCGTGAAAGTGCGAGAAATGACTAGGTGGTGTCATTCTAGCATCGCCTTACATGGTAATGTCGCATCGACTTCACGATGCTTACGATCCGATACGACGTAAAACATATATGTATGTATTGTAATGTGTACTACAAGTCCTGGACGGATGAACAGCAGCGCATGGACTACTGGATAGGTGGCGTCCATACAGGCTGTAATCACCCCGTGCATTCCCGGGCAGAAGTTTCTGATTTCGTTTCGCTGCGGGATAGACGTTTTGAAGTTCCATAATTGGAGCATGAAAAGAAGGATGTGATGTGTGCTGCATTTCTTTCCACAAAAATGCGTGCGTGCGTGTGTGTTCGTATCTGAAATGGTCAACTCACGTGCATGGATGTGGATTCGTCCCAGTAGAAAATGAGACTTTTTTTTTAGCTTTGTCGATCTGTCTCGGGAGTCCATTACGTGTCCTTCAGAGAAGATCTATATCGTTTAAAATACATTTTTGTTATTCCATGATTTCCCCGACTTATTTTCCGCTCACATATGTTGAATGGATGGCCGCTGTGATTGCGATGCTGGATTTCTTGGTGCGTGTGATATAAACTAATGTATGTGATTATACATTTCTGTCTGTATGTAGGGATGTAACTGTGTATGTGTGTCCGTTTGTGATATTACATTAAATTTCTTTTATTTATCTGTGAATGTGATAAATAGTGTATACTGCATTACTCTATGCTATTATGTGTGGATGTGTACTTATTTGTGTGCATGTGTGATTTTACATATTTCCCTCTCTTAACTAAACGTCTGTGGTCTGTGTAGTTCTAAATGTGTGTGACCAAAATAAATTCTGTAATGAAACAATCACACATACACGTCCTTTCATGTAATCAATCACGTCCGTGAAATCTTCTATTGTTTTGTTGTTGTTGTTCGGCTAACCTCAAAAACATCACAGTATAATCGGATGCCGCTTTTGGAACTGTGATTGCGATCTGCATTTAGTAAACGGTAAATGCTTTTAATGTAATGTATAATACATTATGGGAAAATGCATGGGACATTTATGTAGTCGCTTCTTTACAGAAAAAGCTTCCAAGGAGATGCTTGTTAATTAATTCAAATGAATAGCTAACTAAAATGAATACTTTTGATTTGATGTAGGAATGAATGTATTTTTATATAAATTTGTTATTTTAATAACTTTACCTTGTGTTTAGCTGCTTCTTTTTTCAATCCTGGATCATCTAAAAATAATAACAATTAAGTAGAAATGTTTACCAAGTTGAGAATTGTTATGCTTATTTATTTGAATGGTAAAATAATCAATATTTATTTGAATATTTATATTTTAATTCAAAATCGATAATTAGTTTATTAAATTTACTCATAAATTCGACCTATTGACCTCTCGAAATCACAGAAGACTCCGGTTTCTTCCCTTATGATAACCCTTCATATCAAAGAGGGTTGCATCATCAACGACCTTTCTCAAAAGCTCTTCACAGCTTTTAAGTGAAAGCTGGACATAATTGATGAGTGCAGCTGCTTCTATGTTGAGTGCTAATATCCGATCCACCGTTGGCGAGCATCCCGGTTTATATCCACCAGATATCTATTAAGAGTTTTTTTGATGTTGGAAAGCGATTGTTCTCGAATACAATTGCCACCTGAGGAGCGTTAAATGTGGCTATAAATAATTATAAATTATCTACCAAAAAAATTGTCTGGTATCTGGCAAAAATAGATAGAGGTTAAAAACATTCTCATGTTATAAATATATACGCATTGAATATATTATGCCAATATATATATATTATAAATAAATAAATATAATATTTATAAAAAATATTTTTTAAGATAATAAATATGTATATAAATCATAATTTTATTGTTTGCTAATTAAGATCTTTATTTGGTTTATTATTCGATATTAAATTTGCGATAAAAATGTTCAATAATTATTCGAATAAATATGTTATTAATCTTTTACGTCTCAAAAATAAAGCTCGGTAAGTTGTAAGATTGTTAAGTAAATTTCAAATAAATTATTCATGCTAATTATCATAATGTTTAAACTAGCGGTTACTTTTAATCATGTTTATAGCTTAGATGAGAATGTATTAATCCGCCATTTCCTGCCGTTAATGTGAAACTTTACGAAGTAATTTATACCGAGAGAGAGAGAGAGAGAGAGAGAGAGAGAGAGAGAGAGAGAGAGAGAGAGAGAGAGAGAGAGAGAGAGAGGAAGTGAGAACGAACAAGAAACAGACATACAGAACAGAATATCCTTTTTCATCAACCCACACCAAAACACCTTTTTACACACTCGCCGACACATAACTGATATCTGTATTGATATGTTTAACTTTAACCTGTTATATCTTATCACTCAGCATATTATTACTGATCACCTATATATTATTACTTCATCCGACTAACCGATGAAAATGAATACGGTTTAGTTTCGTAAATCACCTGACGATTATATTCACCATCAAAGGAATACTTCGGATCGAATTAACACAAAAACGAGCTATCTTCATCGGCCGGCATTATTTGTTTGATCGTATTTGTTCAATATGAAATAATATTTCAGTTCGTAATCATCGGAAAGGAGAAATAAACAAAGCATTTTATCGCTCATTCGGTTGCGTCTTTTTATATAAATTTCATGTTTAGGGTGTCAATCTCCGAGCAAACTTTCCCAAAAGAGATTCAGTTCCGTTCATTATTATATTAACCACATTGAATATTGGTTGAATATTTAATGCTATTCAATTATTATTATATTTATTTATTTATTTAAATTTTTTAGTGCAATTATATGTTTAATGTAATTTTTAATTTTTAAACTTTTTTTTCCATTTAGTTGATTTACAGCACTAGTTACCTAAGGTCTTTGTTTAAAGCCCCAATCGCGATCGTACTACAGGAATTTGGGTTCGCTATGGTCACGATTCTGGATCTGTTATGGCCTATATCGGATTTCATGGGATCCGGTTTTCATGAATTGATTGCCGTGACAGCGTGAGAGATTGGTATGTCGACCAAATCTGCTTTGCGTTATGATTTAAAGCGGGTTGTCATCTTGGATCGGCATCGGGTCAACAGTCAAGAATGCTTGTTTCGCTTTTTTGTCGTTTTGGTCTGCGTGTAACTCATGAAGCGATATAGGTACATCAAACAATTAACATCGCTTTTATTTGGTTAATGAGATTTGGTTAATAAGTATCTTATTAGGGCAATTAACAACTCTTTAGTTAGAATTAATATTATAATTGTTAGGCTAGGACTTGATCAGGATAGATTTCGAAATTCGTAGCTTTCAAGACGAAACCGGTCAGTCATTGAACCAATCACGATAAGATACAATTCCCACGGTGGACATTAGAGCCGCATTAATTGATTTTTAATGGTTATATTATGTTCTTAAGCGCGTAGTCACGGACTCATTTGCTTCTTAACTTTGAAAGGGTAAGAAAGAAAGAAAAAGGTCTAGGCTCTTACAGTGCGGAGTCCAACAGAGATAAGCCTGCTTCACCCATGGACTCTTATATAGCAGTTCATGACTTGACCGTCATGGAATTCTAGATATTCATGCCGACTATTACTTGACCGTTTCGACCAAATACTTTAGCTACACTACGGATGAAAGCTTAAAATTGTTAACGTTGGCGCAGGTACTACAGTTTCCCATAATGACTGGCACTGTTTCGGTACTTTCACAAGATGACGCTACCGCTGTGAAGATAGAAGCTACAATCACATACACGTATATAAACAATTAAACACATTAGCGATAACAATGATAAGACTAGCGCTAAGACTATTACTACTTTTAGTCTTGTACTGTTTAAGCTATCATTACTATCACTTCTTGTAGTATAGCACTACTACTACTATGTTTAATAGTGATCATAATAAAAGTACTGGAATAAAATTAATAATAAAAAATGGAAAGCGAGAACATTTCCTGTTAGCACCGCATAGCACTTCCACGACTTCTTCTCTCCAGCCGTCCTGGAAAGAGGAAATGAAACGTCAAGCCGGGATCTGACGCTGATGAGACTCTCTGCACTCGTTTCGGAGGGTGGGAGAAGGGAGTGTCAGAGGCGTAGCGAGGGGGCTGGGGGGACAGTTGTCCCCGGGCGCAGAAGACCCTAGCCTCTGGGAGGTGTTGATAGTGATTACGATGACGGTGAGCTGGAGTGATGGTTTTGATAAAAGTAACAATAATTGATGGTGACGATGAAGATCGCTGTTGCCGCTGCAAAAACATATGCGACGGTGGTCAGTGTAGCAGCGCTGATGACGGCAATGTCGTTAGTCGTCGTCTCGATGTCAGAGGTCATGATTATGACGATCGTCCTGATGTCATGTGACTCGTTAATGGGCTGAGAATGTCAGCGCCGTCAGCAACAGATGACGATCTGAAAGCTATAACAGCAGCAGCAGTAACAGCGCCCGCAGCGACCGATGGCCACACCTCGGCGACGAAGCGATTGAAATGAGCTGATCGCGATTCGGAGATTATTAATCGACATCGTTATCGCGATGTGTCAATATTTTCCAGGTGTGGATGGATGGATTGTACGACAATAAATAAACATCAGCGAGACTGGAGAGAGAGACAGAGAGAGAGAGAGAGAGAGAGAGAGAGAGAGAGAGAGAGAGAGAGAGAGAGAGAGAGAGAGAGAGAGAGAGAGAGAGACAGAGAGAGAGAGAGAGAGAGAGAGAGAGAGAGAGAAAGAGAAAAAGAGAGAACCTCTTTTTGAGGTCATGGCTGGGTTTCATGTTATAAAATGAATGATGTTGTTGAAATGCGATCCCCCTGGCGGCCACTCACACGATCGACAATAACAACAATTGGAACGCGCCAGTTCAGGGTTGTTGATGAAAGTTTCAGGGTGAGTGATGGAGAGATAGAGTGCTCCAGTAGATATTCCAAAAAAGCAAATCAAGGATGGAGAAATAATTTCCAAGGATTGTAAAAGCTTTAACGCACCTTTTCAGACTTATGGCGGACGTATAGCTGGCGTAGTGAAAAACTTAAAAGGCTAGCCGCAGTTGTGTACGGTAGGTTGTAGTACTCGTGTGTAGTTCATTAGAGTTAGCTGCTGTACGTGATGTGGAGACTGACTTGGAAAGAGGACCAAACATGTATAGGACGTATATGTCTCTGATCTCTGATGTGCACTCGTTTGACACGAAGCCAACCTATGAACTTTGACACTTTCGGATACTTTGTGTCTTTTGTACTCGTTCCTTCTTTTGTATGAATTCGTCCATCTACCCGGTTATACATCCATCCATCCATCCATCCATCCATCCATCCATCCATCCATCCATCCATCCATCCATCCATCCATCCATCCATCCACCCATCCATTCATCCATCCATCCATCCATCCATCCATCCACCCATCCATCCATTCATCCATCCATCCATCCATCCATCCATCCATCCATCCATCCATCCATCCATCCATCCATCCATCCATCCATCCATCCATCCTTCCATTTATCCGTCCACCAAACCATCCGTCCGCCGCTATGGAAACTTGGTTATCTGCACGGTCATAACTTTTTTTGTATCTTGATGAGTTTTTTTTCTCTAAAATAATTTTTTTTTCACTTCACATTTTCTTCTTCTTTTATCTGCTTCCGTTTCTCTCTTCCTCTATCTGATTTCAGATCTTTTTTGTTCTTTTGTATTTCTATTTTTGTCATCTTCCTTACTTTACTTATTTTATTATTTTCATCTATCTCTTTCTCTCTCTCCCTCCCTATCTTTCTCTCTCTCTCTCCCTCCCTCTCTCTCTCTCTCTCTCTTTCTCTCTCTCTCTCTCCCTCTCTCTCTCTCTCTGCCTCTCTCTCTTTTTCTCTTTCCTCCTTTCCCCCACTGTACCTACAACTCCTCCACTTTCAATGACTTTTTATAGTTTTTCCTTCATTCTCCCCCCTAGTTTCTTTTAATTTAATTTTCAAGGACGTGCATAATTTGACGTGCAAGCAATAATAATAACACAACAAGATGTCTTGTACAAACGCATGTCTAATAAATGCATTCTTCATTTTTACGAGATAATTATTAACTGCACCGTGGTATCATAATTTTTTATTATTAGTCTCGCTCTCTTTCTCTCTCTCTCTCTGTCGCTCTCTCTGTCACCCTTCATAACTGTTTGTCTTCCACTGTCTCTTGTTTGTTCTGTTCTTCCATCTACTTCTCTCGTTTCTTTGTTTAACTGCTCAATCTAATCTTTAATAATATTCATTTCAAACCCCATAGCAACAACAACAAAAAATCTTCTTGGTTGATTTATATACACGTATAATTTGAACAACAATTTATGTCTTTAATAATACAAGAGTATTTTTTTACATGTTATAATCAGAATTATTTCTTCACATTAAACTTAGAATTATTTTATTTTAATGTATTTTATTTATAATTATTATTTTTCTGTTATGAAGTTCTTCAAAGGGTTTATTATTTACGCTGTAAACAAGCATTCCCACATTCATCACCGTCTCATAGTGATGAACTGACAATTTTTCATCTCCTTTCTCTTTCTCTGTTTCTGTTTCTCTTTCTTTTTCTCTTTCTCTTTATCTTTCTATTTCTATTTCTCTCTCTCTTTCTTTTTCTTCTCTCCCTCCCTCCCTCTCTTTCTCTCTTTAATCACTATCTTTTTTGTCTTAGTAAAAAAGAAAAATTTTAAATTAAATTTAAAGAATCAGATAAGACGAAGATTTAGGCGTGGTTGCCGCCTTATCTTGCCGTGGCACGTGCATGTTGTTGTTGAATAATTTCTTTTAGAGAAAAAAATTGCAATTTTTTTTTATTTTATTTTTTTTTAATAATTGAGTTTGTTTCCATGAGGTTTTAAAGTTTCAGTTTGTTTATTATGTTTATGTTTTAAGAGGAAGAAGATGTTGGAGGGATAAAGTCGTCCGCTGCCGTGCCTTTAGGCGTTGAGAAAAGGATGGGCTATCAATCAATCATTCAATCAATCAATCATTCAATCAATCATTCAATCAATCAATCATTCATTCGATCATTCAATCAATCATTCAATCAATCAATCAATCAATCATTCATTCATTCATTCAATCATTCAATAATTCTTTCAGTCCCGACATGCATTCAGTCAATAATTCATTCATTTAATCAATCACTTATTTTGTCGTCCAATCAATTGACAATTTTTTTCTCGTTAAAATAATTAGCAACTCATAAAATCATATTTAAATCGCAGTTTAATTTCACACCTACTCCCACGATCTAGATAGACCCGTTCTAAGTCTTCGATTCGTTCTTAAGTTATGTGACCTGTGGTGACCTTTTGTCGTAGATTCCTTACAAGATATGACCCACAAAAGTTCATGGGAACTGGCTGGCATGTCGATACATTATTAATTCGGTAACCATGGCAACGATCGTGACGGGGAATTTCGGGGCGTTTAACGCGGGAAACGCGTCCGGTCGAAGATTTGTGGAAATTCAAGATTTTGACAGCTTATGACATCTCGTGATGTTCATTAATGAATATTCATTATTATCGTGCATATGCATAAATTATTTTTTCATACGCTTATTATGTTAATTATAAATTACGATTGCATGATTATGGTGATGGTAATGGTAGTGTTGTTGATGGTGATGGTAATGGTAGTGTTGTTGATGGTGATGGTGATGATGATGATCAGGATGATGATGATGATTGCAATGGTGCTTGCTGAGACAAACGAATGAACCGCTCGATCCCTGAATCATCTTGTCATGATACGAAGAAAGATGCTGCCTGAAATATGATTTTATCAAGAGCGAGAGATATCCATAGCAGAGATAGTTAACAATCCCAGCGGAACGGATGTTTATTCTTTCCATATCGCACGCACATACGCAAACGAGAATGCACAGTGCACAGACAGACAAACAAACAGTCACATGTACACACATACACACACAGATACACACACTTGTACAGAAATTTGGTAGAATTATTTCAGAAAATATTTGCAAAGCGGTGCATCGATGTAAGCAATACTACAAGATGATAATCGGTCTATTTATTAATTAACAGGTATTGGTATTATTATAGTATTATATTTACAACGCAATCGTCTTCTAAAATCGCGGTTAAATTCCAATGCATTTTTAATCTTTATTTCATACCGGGAACAAATTAATTTAATATTTATTAATTTATCGATCTAATTGATTAAATAATTTAATATTTATTAATTTATCGATCTAATTGATTAAATAATAAATAATGTAATATTTATTAATTTATTGATCTAATTGATTAATTAATAAATTTCACAAACAGGTGGCGTCGCATACTGTCCAGGCTACACGGACGCCGACGGCAACTGGAACAACGGCTTCCAGTGCAGACGATGGGGCGGACCGGACGAAGACTACTGCTGCGGTGATGAGAAGGGACGGTTCTGCTGCCCGGAGAAATCCGCGGGAGAAGCGAGGGGTCAGACTCACCCTACGCACCACGACAGTGCCGCGGGTGGAGTCGGGCCGAAGGGGGGTCAAAAGTTAGTGTCTGAGAGATTTTTGTTTGCTTTTTTTTTACTTTTAATAAATTTAATAAAAATTATGTTTTACCATTTCAAGCCATGATTTTGTTATATCTATTAATGTTTCATATCTGCAATGTTTTGTTTGCTATATATCAGTAAAAAATTGTGATGATAATGATGTTTGTGGAGTTATTTATTTAAGTGTTCGCTTTTTGGCATGTTTATTATTATGGATGCGATCATTTTCAATGAATTAGTTTTGGACGAAAGAATATGTAGGAAATTGGAATGAATGTGTGTGTGGATGGATGGACGGACGGATGGATGGACGGACCGACGGACGGACGGACGGATGGATGGATGGATGGATGGATGGATGGATGGATGGACGGATAAAAACGAGGACGGATGGATGAAAATGCGGACGGATGGATTGATGAACAAATGGATGAACGTTTGATTACAAAGATTGACTTCTTCTTGCTAACGAATGAATGTACAACAATATTGTTCATAGATGATGTTTAGATATAAAATCGTTTGTTGTAGCTCCAGGTGCTATATCTAGATTTCTATGTGATTTCCATGATTTTGTTGTTGGAACAGCAATTACACAAGGCATTCTTTCATTAATGTCTTACTCGAAATCGAAACATTGAATTGAGTAATCACTGTAATCAGTAATCATTCAATTATTGACTGGTTTTCCCGTGCTGCTGTTTGGATAAAGTTTTATATCTTGAGTTGTTATGAATTATCGGTGACGTGTGTGTATAGTGTAAACTATAGATTAAAATGATAGCGGTTATCTCCAACAGGCTTGTTTGTTCACTCACTCACTCACTCACTCACTCACTCACTCACTCACTCACTCACTCACTCACTCACTCACTCACTCACTCACTCACTCACTCACTCACTCACTCACTCACTCACCACCTACCTATCTTTATTTTCAAGAGACTACGGATAAAACCCGAAGGTCAACCCGCCGGATTTATCCGGTGTCCCCAACGCACTCTAGCATGCACTTTGTTGATATGCCTTTGATAGTCAACGTAGTAAAGTATCTCCCACTACTGCAAAATACTTTCTATCCTGCCCAACATGCATTTCAATCATTATCATCGCCAGCATCCACTAGAACTTTCTTCTCATTGGACGATTTCTATCCTAGCACCGGTTGCTAGTGTGACATCTGCTGCCCACCATCAGCTGTCACAAGCGGAGTAATTAACTTTAAATCAACCGAAGTAACTGCTATTTACCAATTCGCCAGCATGCGGGTTTTTCCCCCGAAAATATATTACAGTATATACGACAAAAGAAAAACCTTTCTCAAAGAAAACCCTCAATCGATCCATCCTCAAAACCTTGTCTTTTTTGAATGGAACTAATTTCAACTAATGCTACATTTTATATATTTATTTTAACTAATGTGTTAATTTTTCATTTCACAGAACATCAACTAAATCCAAGTCCCAACAGAAATCCGATCATGGTGACTCGTCGTCGGACAAATCTTCGCAGGTCAAATTTGACACGAAAGGTCAAATCGTCACGCCCCCGTTCGTCCGCAACCACAGCGATGGTGGCGGGGTAACAGCCGGGGGTACCAAGGGCCTCTTAGATTCTCTCGGCCACCTAACGGGCAATCCCAACTTTCCAATGTTAGTACCACTACCCTGTGCTTACAAATGATGTGGTGGAATAAAATTTGAAAAAAAAATATAAAATTTGTTTATCAACAAAAATATTTCGTTTTTTATAATTTTTTAATATTTAAAGATTTAAATAAATATAAGTAAATAAAATATTTAAATAAATTAATAACCCATAATTTCTCTTATCAGTGTATGTAATTAACAAAGAATTAACCTTATTAACACCCACGGATCTCGCTGGAAAACTGCATGGAAAATGTGAACTGGAGAGATAAGATCTCTGATTTCACGCCTTCTTGCCCACGTTCTTCCGCCCACAGCGGGGTAGCGGGGGGGGGGGGGGGCAGTCTCGAAATCTATCGGCCCTCCATTAAAAAAAAAACTGTTATTTACAAATCTGTAGAAACATTCGTATACATCATATTATTATCTCTTGCGATCTTCGTACATCACAATTAAGACAAGATTTATAAATAACGATGTACATAACAATTAAGAAAAGATTTATAAATAACGATGAACATCACAATTAAGAAAAGATTTATAAATAGCGATGTACATCACAATTAAGAAAAGATTTATAAATAGCGATGTGCATTAAAAAACAACTGAATTTAATGTCTTGAATGTTTTCTAACGCTGTAAATTAACAGATTTGTTGAGATGTTTTAATTTGTAAACTTATTTTGAGAACCTTTGTTTCGCCTTTGTTTTTTGTGCGATTAAGAGGCGATTATTATCTTTATAAAAGCTGTTTAATCAAATCAAAACAACCCAATCAAAGTTGTTGATGTTTCACAACAATTTCTAGAAAAGTCTTGTTTTGTTTCATTCTAAAATTATCCTTTCTTCGCTTTTAAAAGAAAACCCCGTCTACAGTACTTCCAAGGCTCTACTGAAGATTAATTTTCTCTCTTAAATTTTTTGCTTTTAACATCCTTCAAAGAATCAGTTTTTTAATTACAATTTATCATCTCTATGATTTGACTAATTTATTTATTTATTTAAATAATGTCTTTTTGTTTTTTTTCTGTCCACATAAATAAAACTAACTAAGTAAATATTTTATTGTTTTATTTATTTATTTAAAGAATGTTTATTGTTTTTTTCTGTCCACATAAATAAAACTAAATAAATATTTTATCGGTCGAATTTCCCAATTGACGGCACTGTCGACTGACTACTTGACTGACAAATAACCATATCTTCATCTTCCACACAGAATTCCAGCGATTGCGGCATTCACCATAACGACGTTTCTCCTCCTGATAGTGGCCATCCTGATCGGCTGTTACTTCTGTCCAGGCTGTCCAGGTACCAAGAAGAGGAGGAAGCTGAACGAAAGTCAGAACTCGAAGTTTATTAAAAGTAAGTTTTTCAGTTTCAGATTTATCGATTTATTACATGTTTGATCGAAATGATTTGAAGAAAAAAAATTATTATTAAAGATAAAATTCCACCATGCAACTTTTTTTCCATACCTTAATTATTAATTCAACAAATTTAAATAAAAAAAACTTTAATAAAAATTTTTCGAACTTCTTTCTATTCATTCAGTGAAGTATTATAAAGGGTTATATTAATTAATATACCACTTAAGTACCTATAGTTTACACCTTGTAATCGCAAGCTTATTAGAATACTTTAATTAGTTATCGTATTAACCAAAAAAGCTCGATTGTGTTTATTCATTTTAACTAGCGATTTACAATGAAAAAAATATGCAAACATAGGAACAGCTGCATAATACAATGTTAGGGATCTTTTAAGCTGCATAATACAATGCTAGGGGATCTTTTAAGCTGCATAATACAATGCTAGGGGATCTTTTAAGCTGCATAATACAATGCTAGGGGATCTTTTAAGCTGCATATTTACGAAGCAAGATTACACGGTCCTAATTTTAAGATGAATACGAAAAACACGAGAAGTGGAAGTCTGTAATTTAGTTACTAAGGGATATTTCCAATTAACGCGATGTGGAGACAACTGGTTAGCCAGCCAACGGCTACGCTAAAAGATGACTGAGCATCTGTTGAGTCGATTCGGCTGAGCGTAGTTTAGCAGGTTCGATGATTTTTCCAGGTCGTTTCTTATTGACAATTCTTTTCCGGAGTTACTGGAAAAACTGGACTAGTGTTTGGAATAGATATCTGTCTACTAGATTTCTTATTGACAATTCTTTTCCGGAGTTACTGGAAAAACTGGACTAGTGTTAGGAATAGATATCTGTCTACTAGATTTATGTTAATGTGCAAACACTGTTATTATATATATAGCTAGATAAAATAGTAAATAGTAGAAACAGTTCTTTACGTTTCAAATGCGTTGTAAAAGAATTATAGGAATATTATTTTATACTTTTTAAGGCGCAAGAAAAACGTTGTTTTTTAAAAAAATGTATTTTTTATAATATAAATTTTATCATTGGTCTCGTTGTGTACAAAAGTGATTACAGCTATGAGTTTTGGCCCCATGTGCTACATCCAGAAATATATCTGTTAATTTATCTCTTTGACTGGACAACAAGAAAGTGAGTTTGGGTGTTGTGTAGATATAAGACAATGTTTTCTTATCCCTGACACCTATTTAAAACTGAAAGTTTCTTTTTGATGGCCCTCTAGTCCAAGAGTTATGAGGGTGGCTGGGAGAGGTCGCCGAATTGGATCTAGCAGGAGGATATCTAGGTTGAATATTAACAGCCTCATATGAGAAGAGCAATCGCTTTTTCTCAATTCATTACCTTACGATGTGGATCAATCACGAAGACAAGATAGAAAGTGTGTGTATGTGTGTGATGGTGTGTGTGTGTGTGAAAAAGAGAGAGAAAGAAAGAGAAAGAAAGAGAGAGAAAGAGAGAGGAGGGGAGGGAGATGAGGTGGGAGAGATAGAAATGGAAATGAACGAGAGATAGAATTTTTCCATTTGATCTCCGGCACATATATCGACTGCTAAAAGCTTTCCCATCATGAAATTTTAATCACCGATATTTCCACGTAACATAAAAATTTTAAAAAATATTTTTTCTGTTTGTATTTTATTCAAAAATTTCTTTTCAACCCAGAATTTTTATTTATTTTTGATTATATTTTTGCTTCATTTTTTTTTACCGATGACGAATCTGATTTCGTTTAAATTTTTCCACTAGAGGATAAGTCATGTTTTATTATCGTTTAAGATTACGAGCGCCTAAAGGTTTCTTATTTTTAAACTGAGCATCATCATAACCATCACAATCATCATCATCATCATCAACAGCATCGCCATTTAAAACCCCTGTCTTTTATATATATATATATATATATATACACCGCAGATTTAAAACTCTTTTAATTTAAACTTTCACACTGCTATGACCAAAAACACTACAATTATTGCATCGCTAATTCCAATTCGAAATCCAAGCGTATGTTCCGCTCCATCTGTCTCTCGTTTCGCTCCAAGGGTCACGTGCCTGGCTCTGCCCCGAGGGCCCGGAAGGGCTTAATTATCCCCAACGCCGTAATGGAGAAGTGCTAATGATATCGGTAATGTTTCGATTCCCCTTTATTCAAATCTGATTTCTGTAACGGTTATTCGCACACGAGATTGTTAGTAAGTGGTAAGTAAGTAAGTAAATAGAGGTGTAGACTGTAGAGATGTGCTCCTTCTGGTCAATAATGGTTGATCTCCAGATGGAACTTGGAGAGAATGGAGACATTATTATTACAGTACAGTCTTTAATACAGTCTACTAATGAACCATTTTAACCAGTTTGCAAGTTGCCTGGATTGGCTAACATTGGTAGCCAGCTGTGCTAACAATTTTCGAGTTAAACAGCTTCTCATTGTTTTGGAAGTCATTCATTCATCTTGTTGCAACGGTTCGACTTAGTTGGTTGAATCCTTCTTGTATAATTAGGGAAGAAAGTGAATTTATGCCACACGTTAATTCCGGTTTGAATGTATAAGTAATAAGTCTCGTGCCGAGACGCAAGCGCTCTCGAGGCTCAAGCGTGTCTCGTTTGAAGAAATAATTATGGTAAAATAAATGTATAAATTAAATTTATCTAAGTTTCAAATGGTATGATAGTGAAGGCGTCTCAAAAGCAATCCCCGTATCAAAAGCAATCACTGTATATCTACGAAGGGTAAATTGGGTATAAGTAATTCCATGAGATTCTCCCGATAGCTCTTAGTAAAAAATACAATACACAATACATAATACAACAATACACTTGCAATAAAAAACATTTCAATACATTTTTGTTTGTGAAAGCGTGTATGTGTATAATAAACCATGCGTATGTAATGAACACATGTGTTTATTAAAATTATGCGTCTGCGATAAACTCACGTGTGTTTAATACCAGCAGGGTGGATTTCTGTATAATAAATGAGCGTGGTGAGTGTGAGTATGACTGGTATGCATGCATGCAGTGCTGGTATGTTCTGACCCCTAGGTACGTCACCTCATAAAAATACCTTTTGACCTACTGAACTTTATATTTATTCGAAATGTCTTAGAGATTTAATCGGGTACGGGCAAATAGTGTATACTTCTTCTGCTTGCTCTTGGGATTTACCGGTAGGAACTTTCCGTTTGACAGCTCGTTGCGCAATAAGCTGCTTAGCTTATGGCTTCCAGCCTCAAGAAGTTAAGGATTTAGGATTACCATTTATAGATGGGGCAACTGCCCAAGATAGCTTACTTTTCAGTTTGTCTGTCAGTTATGCTAATCACTTAAACGTATTGTCAATAAAAACACATTTAAACAAATATAACAGTGCACTGAAAAAATACGTCAAAGTAAACCTCACGTATATCAAGCAGATTTCTGTCTTCAGAGTAAATTATTATACGAGTATACAGTAAGGCGCTTTACGTAAATATGAATTAAACAGATTTTCGTCTTTTAAAACAAAATTTTGATAATAAATGATAACAATCAACGCGTCACCAAAACAATCAATTTTGAGCACATACAAAAAACATTGATAAGCACAAATCTTTAACATTTTTTTATCTATCCGATAAATCATTCACACCTCAACAACAGCGGATTTGCGGCAAACCAACGACTGGGCCAGCTTATCTCCACCACTGAAACACTATAGCGCAACCTAATTTCTTCATTTTTGTTTGTTTGTTTACCGACAGCCACTTCTGTCAATCTGGAAGCCGAAGAGACGTCGGCTGCCATTGCCGCTCAGGCGCTAGTGTCGGTGACCACAGGCGGCGCCGGCGACTGCAATACATTTTCCACCTACGTTGGAAATCCGATGACTCCCTGCTACAGTAACAACAGCATGGGCAAGATGCACAACATCATATCCGGATCGTCGTCGACAACTTCTTCGCTTCATCGCGGCGGCGGCTGCGCCGACTTCAGCTGTCGCGGCACCGGCGGTCGCCAGGACAGTCTGAGCGATCAGATATCGACCATAACACCTGGGTGTTTCCACCACAAGAACTCGTGCTCGGCTTCGAAGGCGATGCGTGGGAACGGTCAACAGCAGTATGTACAAATTTACTCGATTTTTCATAAAAAGTTTTAATTGGTTATCGCTATAAAATTATTATTCAATAAATTTAACAAAACTGCAAACAAAATAACACTAAGACATTTACTTGTTTTTTTTCTCCTGAAAAAAAACAGCATGCACCTCCAACAGCACATCACTGAACAGCTGATCGACTCGGCTTCTTCCCTCGGGATGGCCGGCTCCTTCATCCGCAATTCTCCTTCTACGACTACCACGAGTTCTAGCGACGGATTGGTAGATCAGAGGATCCTAGCCGGTCAGACGTACCAGAGACTCGGCAACGTAGCGGCAGCATCTGGAGCGGCGTCTCTGCACTGCGGGTGCGAGTTGAGGGGCGGACCGCAATCAGCGGGCGGTGGCATGCCCACGTCAATGGATGTGGAGGGTTTTGTGACGGCGATGTATCAAAACAACCAGAACATGGAGATGAATTGGAAACCAGGTTAGCCATTATTAGGTTTTTATTGGATTTGGAATCGGTACATTGTTAAAATACTTTAATTCGTATATTGGTGGTTAAAAAAAATTGGGAGTACGCAATCAAAGTAATTTCCAGCAAAATCTAAAACTTGGTTTCAATTTTTAACATTGAAAATTCAATGGTTTGTTTTAATTCAGAATTAGAAAACTTGCTCAACATGTCTTCGCTGTCGCAGGACATGACAGCTTATTCGGCCATCGCTGATCTCAAATGCTCTGCAAACGGAGAAATCCACAATTCGTAAGTTTTGTTCTTATTTGGTAATTTTTAATTGAAAATTTATTATATTTTGTGACTATCATGAATAACCTAACTTTTTTTATGCATTACATGATGACATTAAATATTTTCACTTTTCTGAGCCGTTTAAAGCTTTCTTTTTTAATCTTCCACGAAAAGCAGACAGGTCCAGACAACCAAGGTTCCTCTGGGCATGGACGACAACTCCATCAAGAAATGGCTCTCCACCACCAACCAGCAGCTGACTCCGAAACGAAACTTTTTCGCCAAGCCCAAATGCGCTTTCCACTCGGACGGCGGAGCGAACGAATCCGTAACGCACCCGTTGCTAGGCGACCTGATGAGCCAGTCGGGTCAAGGCCACATGCAAATGATACCGGAAAACTCCGTTTCCACTCCCAGTACGATCGTGCCGTTTCCAGACGTGACGCAGACCAGCAGCAGCAGAGGCGATCGGGAGACGTCGGATGACATCAAAGACTGCTGCGACGTTTCGGGGCAGTACAAGGCTAAGCCGGACGTAACCGCTTTTGCAGTCGAAGAGTCGTCGGGTCTGTCGGCTATAGACGTCCCGAACTGCCCGCAGCTGAAGCTGACCAGCGGCAACTGGCTGCCGAAGTTAAAATACGAAACGAATATGCATTCTCTCGCTTACAATAGCAGTTAGCCGCCTATTGAATTTACTGCATTCTTGTTAAAAGTTGTAATATCACAAATCGCGCTACTAATAAACCTAGCTGTTGTACATACGAACTGAAATCCAAAAGACGAAATCTTGCTGTCATTACAAAAGGAGTCCACGAGAAAATGGTCAAAACCAGCTTTGTTTGCTGCTCAGGCAGTGTTTTTATAGACCACTGCTGTATAAATTCTTACAAGTCATATAAATTACCATTTTGTAATCTTTTCACTTTCAATGTATTCGATGAATGTCTAAAATTTTTTGTCGTACTTCTTTAAATAATCTTTTTAACAGAAATTCCAATCTTGTTTATTTTAAGTTAATTTTTTGTTTTAGAGTTTGTATTAAACGTTTTTTCTTTAATTGGTTGCGATATTTTTTACTTTGACAGAGTTGTTGTTTTCAACTAAAAAAAATAGAAAAAGTAAATTCCTTTACTGTTTTGTATGAAAACGAGAGAAAAACACATTACAGGTCATTTATTAATCAAATTACCAAAAAAAATAATAAAAGAATTACTTCCTAAAATTACTAACGAATAATAAAGAACCCGAAAATTCAAAGATGCTGAAAAACTTAAATAGATATCATCATTCCAGTGTGAGACACGAACCTAACCGGCTTTGCCTATCATGTCCTGAATGTTTCGTATGCACAGCCAGGAGTTGCTGTTGGTGTAGGAGTCTACGACGTGTTCCTTGTCCTGGTAAGGAATGTGGAGAGTCCCGTCCGAAGCAACCTGGGCTGCCGTTTCGTGTCTCGGAGGCCACTAGGTGTATAAATGACCATATGAGCTACGTGTATAAATAACCATATGATCTACGTGTATAAATAACCTTATGAACTACGTGTATAAATAACCTTATGAGCTACGCGTATAAATAACCATATAAGCTGCTAGGTATTAGTTGACGAATAAAAAATTTGAAGCAAACAATAAGGACTATGAAATCAACAATAATATGGATGATAAAATATTCTAGTTTTTCCAGAATCGTAGGTTGATAAGCAATAAAATGTAATTGCATTAAAAAAACTACTAAGTAATAACTATAATTGAATAACAAAAACTAATAAGCAATAACCTTAATTGAATTAAATAATAAATTACATTCTATCTGACGTGTGCCACAAACCTTAAAAGCAAATGTCTGCGCCCTCGCTGAGTATCCGTGGAAGGTTACCTGATGCTTTTCCTGCCATCTTTTGAAAGTTTTTGAAAGCTCCGAGCCGAGAAGGAACCTGTGATCCCTGAGCTGGTCCTTCGTCACGATGATGCAGCCATCGTTTCCGTGCAGGCCGGCGTAGAGGAGGAACAGGTCGTCTTGAGAACTTGGAAGAAGAGATGCAAGAAATAGTAAAAAAAATGATACAATAAACTTTAAGTAATATATATACTTTCTAGCTTTATAGGACTTTGATAAAAAGCAGTTAGACTGCAAATCTAACCTTTGATAAAAAATTATAATAAAAATGAGACAAGATTTATGGGCCAACAAAAAAAATTTTTATCTACAAGAGTTGTGTGCAGTAATAATACAAGATGATAGTAATGGGTAGTGCTGGTTAAAAAGTATGACTTTAAAAACATCAAGTCACCACTCTTAGTGTTTTGATAGTTCCGCATCTGAACCCAACAGAAGTACCGAAATGAAAATGAAACCTCATCCGTCGATGAATGGATGGACACAAGATGGCTTACCGGTCATCCGCATAGAAGAACTCAACTTTCTGCTCCGGCCCGAGGTAGTTTGCAACCTTTGACAGAGACTTCTTGGTGTGCTTTCTGGACAGGATGAGAACGTTCTTGTTTTCTCTCGCGAAAAATTTGATGAAATTTGCCATCTGTTGAATTAAAAGTAAATCCTAGATTATTGTAGCTATTATATTATAACTTGAATTTTCAATGAGTAATTGGATTAAATTTATGAATATGCATTATATATACTCTCAAGTCATTAATAAAACAAAACCATCAAAGCACAACAAAAATAACAAAACACATCCTATACAACATGCAGTTGCTAATCTTTCTCATGTCTATTAGAAACTGATTTTCCTCACTAATTTTTAATAAAATAAATAAAGAAGCAAGCAAGTTATAACAAACAGGAAACCAGCTGCTTGCAGTAGCAGCAGCAGCAGCTTGGTACTGCTAGCTAGCTGCCGCCTGGTTAAAAAGCTAACCACTTCATCTTTATTAGCAGCCGAGCTGCCAGCAATGAGATAGATCACATTCAGAGCGTCGATGACGACGTCGTGCTTCGGGCGGGCGGACAAGAAGTCGCGGAACCTGTCGTTCTCCTCCGGGGTCGAGGTGAGAAAAACGTCGTTCCTGCGTACAAAGACTTTGGCATCGAAAGCCTCTACCAGCTGATCCATTTCAGCACGCGGGATCTTCTGGGACGACAGAAGCTGGTTGCCACAGCAGCTACAATTTCTAAAAAACAAACAAACATAGGATAGATACTACATAACTTACCTTAAAAAGTATTTGACATTTCCGGTATGTTATTTAAATCTTAAATAAATATGCAGAAAGAAAATTTGTTTACAGATAAACTATTAACAGGTTTTTTCTGTCCAAAAAGCTGTTAAATCTATTAAGTTAAAACAACATCTATTACTAGTATTATTATAAAAGCTAATTCATAGTTTATTAATAAAATTCATTATGTAGATGTGAAATACATATCACACAATTTCCTTTTGTTGATTTCTGAATGTGAAAAACACGAACCTTTGAAACAGATTTACTGTTTTGATGACTGAAGACCTGAGGAGAAAAAAAGACAAAACATAATAATAATAATAATAATAATAATAATAATAACAATAATAATAATAACACATGAAACATTTAATAAAATGTATAAATCCTGAGAAACTTTAATCTACCATATTAATCATTTAATTAGAAATAGCAAAACTACGATGGACAACAAATGAAAACACATAGAAGATTGTCAATTTGAAACAGAATCGATAACAAATTTAAATTTAATCTTATCATCTCATGATAAACAATCTTTAATAACGATAGTCAATAGACAATCGTTAAAAACCGCATGAAACAGTAACCAACTTTTGAAAATGTTTCTTGAAAACCTCTACAACATCTTCGCTGATAACCCAACAGTATTTATTTAAAATTTCCACAAGACGTTCGGTTGTCTCGTATTTTAAAATGCCGGCAAAGGCGTCTGCCGTCGGCTGCTCCCCCGAGGCGTAGATGCTTTCCAGCAAAGAATCTACTAGATCCTTGTCTCCAGCAGCTAGTGCTGCAGGAACTACAGGAGAAAAGCAGGTCGATTTGGCGTCTGCCGTCAGACGAGCCACTTCTATGAGTTTCAGGCAGTCTCTCCACTTTTCAGTTTTTGAAATGGCACCGATCAGAACCTTGCAGGTGGTGAAATCAATGATCAAATCGCCATCTATTGTGTTTTTCCGACAAAGTTCTGAATACATTTCTAGAGCTTCTTTGCAGTTTCCTTTCTGATGAACGCTAAGAGCAATCCTAGCTGCCGATAGTACCATTTCCACGTTGCTAGGAAGGTTTCCGGCCGTGTATTCGCTTTCTATCATACGTAGAAGTGCCTCGGCATTTTCGTAAAGCCCTTCAACTTGGTTTCTCACGCCTATCAGCTTGTGCAGCACCATCATCGGCCAAACTCTACGAGGAGTCTTGGTCAACTTGACCGGTATGTCCAAATTGTTCCAGTCTACCCGTTTAGTAGGATCACATTCGAGATCTTTCATGAAAGGTGCAAACCAAGTGTCAATCAGGCTATTCGCTCTCTGCTGAGGTGATTGAGGCTTGATTGCTGGCTTTTCCTCTGGATTGACGTCTGGAACATCTGATAAATCAGGCAACTGTTGCAGGCGATGATGCCCTGGCTGAAAACGTTGTTGCTGCGGCTGACGCTGAGTTTGATGATGAATATTATTATTGTATTTTCCTGAAAGGATAGTAGTTCTTGATGAAAATTCTGCTAGGCTGGTGAAATATACTTTTTTACATAAATTTAATAACTTTAACTCGTTTATGAATTTCATCTCGTTAAGATGAAACTTTAACTAATAAAACTGAAAAATTTTTCGGCAACTGAAGATATGAAATTAGAATGTTTTCAGATTAGATTTCATAAGAAAGATGTAACAAGCGATCACCGTGTCTTTGTTTACATTCATTATCGGCTACTTAGAGATGGGGAGAGATCTTAATTTAATTTAGTTTTTACTTATAGATTGCAGACTGAAATTTAATTTTTAACTGAATTAAAAAAAGTACAACTTAAACCAATAAAAGTCCTTTAGAGCGGCACTCTCAAGAGCAAGCTTTCTAGCCACGGACATTTCTGTTCGGAACGGAATTTCTTTAATCCGTATGGAAGCGATGAAAAGCATATAATAAATTTATGATTATTTTCTTCAATTTATGTCTGAAATAATTGTATAAAAAAGATTGCTAGTATGTGATGATGACGACGACGACGATGATGATGAAAATGATAAATATGATGATGATGATGATGACGAGGACGGTGACGATGACGCTAATAATGATGACGAACGATGATGATGATGATGATGATGATGATGATGATGATGATGATGATGATGATGATGATGATGATAATGATGATGATAATGATGATGATGATAATGATGATGATGATGACGACGACGGTGATGATGACGACGACGATGATGATGATAATGAAAAAAAACCAAATATGTCACGGAAGGTATAAAATAAATTAAAATAAAATATAAAGAGAAAATAAAATTAGGAAAAACATTAAAGAAAACAAATTTACAAAAAATCAAATGAATAAAATAATGGAATTAAAAACTTACTTCAAAAGTGAAACGACAGAAATTATTTTAAAGAAATAAGTAATAAGAAAAACGATTTTTGTTTAGAATTTTCAATATTTTTTCTAAACAATAAGTTATGAAAATAAAAGTATTTTTCACGTAAACATAAAAAACTGATGCGTTTTTGTATCCCATTCCAGATGCGGCTTTGCCCGCGTGGCCCATGGGCTTCTGGTAAGAGGGGGCTGAAACGTCAAGAAACGGGTAATCTGTTGATTCCTAGAGAACCAAAGCTCCTTCCTTCTCTCTCTCTTTCTCACTCACTCTCTGACTTTCTTTCTCTCTGGTTTTTTTGTATTTTTATATTTTTCCTCTTTGCTTTTCTTTCTATTTTCTTGTTTTATTTTACATTTTTTTCTAATTTCTGAAATTTAAACGAAAATAACTTTTAGATTTTATTTTGATTTATGGATATTTATATTTATCTGTCACGTTTTATGTTTTATTTACAGCCGGTACCACCCAGAGCGTGGGATCAAGTTCGTATCGCTGCTTTATTGTAGCTAGGAGATTTTCTGATGTTCTTTGTCCCCAAATTGGTGTGATGCATGAAAACGGAGGACACTTCCATCGTCATGATAGTGATGATGGTGGTGGTGGTGATGATGATTGTTTTGGTTGTAGTGCTGATAATGATAGTTTTGATTATTGTGCATTGTAAAATGGTAAATTAAGAATAAACGAAACAAAATTTAAAGTAATTTTAACAAAAGTATCATCATGATTTCAGTTCAAATATAATCAGCTGCTTAGAACTGAAAAAAATCCTTTTTTTTATCTTTTGTTTTTTTTCTTTTTGCATTTGTCTGTTTCTTTGTTTCATTCTCTCTATTTCTCTCTCTGTCTCAGTCTCTCTATTCTTCTTTCACACTTTTTCCTTCTCTCTCTCTCTCTCTCTCTCTCTCTCTCTCTCTCTCTCTCTCTCTCCATAATGTTACAGAACCCTCTCACACTTTTCAATAACGCTGAACGAATCGCAATTGTTTGCTGCGCAAGCAATTCGAACTTTAAAATTTCATTTGTCATTTTATTTATTTTTTTTGAAACAATTTTTTTTCTTCTACCAGCACCATCAAACCGGGTTGCATCATCTCATGTTCTACCTTTTGCCGATAGCGGCGGGGTCAAGGCCGAGGAAAATGATCCATCATATCTTGACGGATTAAATTGCGCCGTGAAAGGAACAATTGCACCTAGTCCAAGGACACCAATATGGAGCGAGCTTCTGAAATTTTAAAGCCACGCTGAAGGATTGGTAAACACAGGCAGATTGAATCAAATGGGGACTAAAAATAGAAGTTTATTAAAGAAACAATTCAAAAATAAATAAAGTTTTATAGATTATAAACATTTTTTAACTTACTTATACTTATACTTTAATTTAATTTTTTTTAAAGTGATATAAAACGAATTCTGCTCTTTTGATGAGCCTGCTTCCATCAATGTAGTTGCTTTTGACTTGTTTCAGCCGTTTTGCAAAATAAGCGGAGACCTAAAAAATAAGCGCTTTTATGTCTCGTTATGACATGACATAACATGACATTTCTTAACACGTCATGATACGAAGCTGCTTAGAAGCAAAATAACCATGTAATGATGGTTTTTTAATAGTTTTGATATTGTTTAAAAAAAGCTGATCTATTATAGTTTTTCAGAGTTGTGCTAAATCCGGCTAAACTAGATAAATCTGTTCAGAGGTCCCAGGCAAGCCTAAGCTAGGCCTAAGCTAGGCCGTGCGGAGAATCGAATCCTAATCTGACAATCTAAAAAAAAAACACTCGATTCAATAATGGATATTTCGAAGTTTGGGTTGGTTGGTTGGTGGGTTGGTTGGTTGGTGGGTTGGTTAGTTGGTGGGTTGGTTGGTTGGTTAGTTGGTTGGTTGTCGGTTGGCTGGTGACGCAGCTGTGAATTTGGTTCTTTTCGAGATTATTTTGTCGGCCGTAAGGATGAGATATTGGAAAAATAAAATAAAATACATCTAGCATTTTTGGGAATTAATTAACAAGTACGTTTTTTCCAGACTCCACCCTCCACCTTATAGGAGTTTAGTCGCAAGCCTGTGAGCATGAATGAACGAGAAGAAGAGAGAAACAGCAAACTAGATGAAGTTGCAATCTGCGACAAGAAATACTTAGCTGTGTTTCACAAACTACTTACTCTTTCAGTCTTAAAACAACTGGTGTTTAAAGAAAACTATAAAGCACTAAAAAAAACGCTTTTAACCATTAAAATTGAGACACGCCAAATTAAATTTTACGTCCCACTGATATTTTTTTTCCCAAAATTAATTGAAAAAAAAAATTGTATACTTTCTCATAAAGTAATTTTACTTGCTGAATAACTCTCTCTAATAAACGTGTACAAGCAATTAGGCAGTATTTTGTTTAAAATAGAAAGCTCAGCAATGAAATAATTTTGTAATAACGGGTTAGTTTTGTAGTGTTTTCAAGAATACAAATAACAATTTAGTGCATTCACCCAAATCAAGAAAAAAAGAAGAAAAAAAGTGAATCGTAACGTATCTGGAGTATTTTCTGTCACGGCGAAATAAAGAAATATTTCCACTTTCGAATGCGCACGGCTGAACTTTCAGTACCGGGGTCAGCGAATTCTCAATTTCGTTGATGTCAACGCAGACGGATGTCAGCGTGGGCGGATGTCATTGTAGACGGATGTCATTGTAGGTGGATGTCATTGTAGGTGGCAGTCATTGTATGTGGGCGTCATTGTAGACGGATGTCATTGTAGGTGGGTGTCATTGTATGTGGATGTCATTGTAGGTGGGTGTCATTGTATGTGGATGTCATTGTAGGTGGGTGTCATTGTAGGTGGGTGTCATTGTAGGTGGGTGTCACTGTAGGTGGGTGTCATTGTAGGTGGATGTCATTGTAGGTGGATGTCATTGTAGGTGGGTGTCATTGTATGTGGATGTCATTGTATGTGGGTGTCATTGTAGGTGGGTGTCATTGTAGGTGGGTGTCAATGTGGGAGGGTGTAAAAGTGGCGGATGTCTAAAAATGAGACAAAATGTAATTTATCTGTATTCAACTAATAAAGCTGACAGTTCAATGGGTATTGAAAATGATGAAAAATAGGAATGGCTTGATTAAATTTGGTTTTTAAATTTTTCCGATTTTATGTATAGATACAACAGCACAATATTGTATACCAATGGATAGTATATATGCATGTTTTCATACGTAGAGTTTATTGTAGGTGGGTTTAATACATGTATTAATACAACAGGTAATTATAATATAATTATCTGACTAGAAAAAAATAATAGAAATACTTAAAAATTGTTTAGTACAAAATAAATTTGAGCAAATAAAATCAAATAGGTGATTTTTATTTCATGGTTAAATGATGAAAAAAGCAAAAATATAAATTCGTCTGTCCATTTTGATTAATTTGCAAAGCAGACAGACAAATTAACGAAAGAGTGCCTACCAGCCAGGCAGTCTTGCTCGGGGGCTGATGAAAAATCTTTCAATTTAGACCGACCGAGCGAACGCTGAAGAGGAGTCAAGCACAAGAAAAAATACATAAAAACAGAAACTGGAACAAACAAACAAAGAAACTAGAACTAGAGCAAAAAAAAAGAAATAAAAAATAAACATGAGAGTTGATATAAAATGAAAGTGTATAGATGGTCCTAGAATAGGCCCGTCAGAACAATACGAAGGTCAATACAATGAAATCAGACAGCTGATCGCTTTTCACATTCACACATCCGGAGAAAGATGAACTTTCATTCGAGAAACAAACACACACAAATAATTATAAAATACACTGAAGCAGACACTCAAGCTCAAACAAACAAACAGACATAAACAGCCAAACAAACATACAAATAAACAGCCAAACAAACACACAAACAGACCCACAAGTAGACATTAGGAAACATAAAGAAATGTACAATTTGTACAAAAAACATACAAACAAACGGACATTGACAAACAGACATACATACATACATACAGACAGGCACAAACGAACCCACAAACAGACACCAACAGACATTAACATACATTCAACAAAAAAGCGTTCACAACTACAAAAGCATCTCGTGCCAGGGAAACAGCTGAGACCATTTTTAGATGTCCACACGTTATTTGGTTCTATTGTTGCAACGTATTATGAACGTCCAATGTTTTTGTGTCATTCAGTATATGTGCTTTTCCTTTTAATTCTGTTTTGATTTACTTTTTTTTATTTTACAACTAATAATTGATTTTAATTGTGGTTTCAATCTTCTTATTTAACGCTTTTATATTTTAGATAATTTGTTATTGTTTTTTGTTCTATTTCACTGTTACAAATATTATTCTTTTTTTATGAAAACCTTTGGTTTTATACGTTTTTATAATTTTTATTATTCCTTCATCAATGCATTTTGTTTTCAACATTTTTTTGGCCTGGTGCCGCCGCAATTTCCTTTTGCAAACAAAAAACTTTTGAAAACTAAAATTAGGAAAAAAGTCGTCTGCTAATCTTTTAGGCATTAAAAAACTGCTCTCCAGAATTACCACCAGCATCCCCAATTTCCACCGCGGGTGAAACTCCTTCCCCCCCGAACTTGCAAGTTTTATGAAGGTTTTACATTTCTGTGGTTTCCTTTTGTCGTAAAAAAAACTAGTTTTCTATTTTCACTTGTTTGACTCATTTTTTTGGTTATAATTTTTTTCTCTGCAGCTGATAGGGAAAAAAAGTAAAAAAAAAGAAAAAAAACAGAAAGAGAAAAAAAATAAGAAAAAAAGGGAAAGAAAAAAAGAGAGAACTGTATAAAAATATAGAAGATACTTTCGCTTGGTAGACCAACTGCAAAACCTCAAAAGCGATCTTCTCGTGCAGTTTTCTGTCATCTAAAAATATCTTGAAAATATCTTAATTTTTTGTTTTCAATAGTATTGCAGACAATTATTATAAAAATGAAAAATAAACAATTAAATATAATTTTGATATATACAAAATTGAATTATTAAAAAGTTATAAATATTTGCATTGGGAAATTCGTATGTTTTTTAATACACTTAATAGTATTTTAACTTCACAACGTAAAATAAAACATTTATTAAAAAAAAATCTAGATTTAACTTTTTTTTAGACATCAAGCAAATAAACTAAAATTAAATTAATTTTTTTAATAGAAATATTACCAATATTCAAAAATTATTGTTTTTTTTAACAAAAAATTAATCAATTTAATTTCAATAACAATGTAAATAATAAAATAAATAGCACAAATAATTGTTATTTTCAAACAATTCCATGTTATTTGAAAAATATATTCTTCATAAATTTTAACATTTGCAGCAGAACTGAGCATCTCTTAAGTCAAAAACACATAAATGATAAACTAATTTAAACCGGAAAAATCCGATAAAAACATTTATTTCATTAGAAAATATTTATTTAGATGAATAAATATAGAAATTGAATGGCGAAAGAATTATTAGATCTGAAACCATCGGTAATTCGTCGCTTTATTGGCGTGCTCTGGAGCCAAATCAAATATTCTAGCGGACGTTTAATATGACACGACGTTCTCCTCTCTCTCCACACACACACACTATCTCTCTTTTTTCTTTCCTATTTTCTTCTTTTTTTTAATCTTTTTTTTACTATCTTTAATTTTTTTATTTGATTTTAATCTGTTTTTTACTTGTGTACCATTTTTTGTATTTTTCATGAGACTTTCATTTGTTTTTCTTATATTTTATGTTATGTTTTTAATTATATACAGCATTAGTTATAAAAATGAAATGTTTTTTGTTTCATAACAAGCGCTATTTTTGTGACCATTCTATTTTCCCTTCCTAACTCCGCCTTGTTTTTGCAAGCCAGTCCCAAGCCTGGAAAAAGGAGGAGGGAAAAGTTAAAAGGATCAAATTATGATCCACGACTGGTAGTACTTAGGTGCTTCTGACACAGCCGTTTCAGTCTTAAAACACTTGGTGTAAAGGACTATAAACTATTATAAAAAAAAAAAAAAAAAAAAATTCCTTTTCTATTTTCTTCTTAGGAGTATTGTTTTAATACAATCTTCAAAGAAACACAATCCAAGACTCGAACAATGTTTGGTTTGGTTTGCAGTATTTTTCTTTTTTTAAAAATAGTTTTATAAAGTTTTGTTTGAGTTCGGAACATTTTTTAGAAGTTTTTTTGCAATAAAACAAATTCGATTCTGAAAAAGTAGAAAAAATGTTTTTGACATAAAACTTTTATGTTTTTTTGTTTATTTGATTATTTTAGTTTTTTAATATTTTTTATATTTAAAATTGTTTTGTTTAATTTTTTTTTTAAATTTGTTCCTTGCATAATTAGGACACATTTGTTAGTTTTTTTTGGCATTTTCATCATATTTCTTCATCTGACTACACCAAAAATATATGCAGTTTTTCAATTTAAAAAAAATCCTTTTGCCTAGTTTTTACGTTTTAAAATTTGATTCGATTAAATTTGGCCTAAATATTAAATTTAAAAAGCTAAAAATATATAGACTATAAAAATGGTTTAAAAATAACTAAAAATTTAAAAAATTCAGAAAAAACAATGAAATAATAGAAATAACAAAAAAAAAGAGAAAAAGATAGACTTTCACATTATCCTATTAGAAAAGCGCGTAGAAAAACCGATGATGAATATGTCTGAAGTAGCAATCCATTACAATAGTAATTAGTAGTAGATCTACTTACTGTCGCTATTGTTGATGTGGCTGCTTGAAGTAGTTGTGGTTGCTGCTGCTGTTGTTGTTAAAGCTGTTGTGGCTGCTGCTGATGTTGTTGAAGTAGTTGTAGCTGCTGCTGCTGTTTTTGAAGTAGTTGTGGCTACTGTTGCTGTTGAAGTAGTTGTGGCTGCTGTTGTTGTTGAAGTAATTGTGGCTGCTGCTGCTGTTGAAGTAGTTGTGGCTACTGTTGCGGTTGAAGTAGTCAATGTCAGTTGAGTTGCCTTAATAACATTAGCGTTTCAGAATAACTTAACTGCACGAACATTGTTGGCGCTACATCTGTAGCTTCAAAGTTGCATTAGATAGCATTGACTTTTGAAGACATTTGAAATAATTTCAGCATTAAACCAAACACTGACAAAATGAATTAATAAATAATTTCATCACATCACCAATTTTGTTTTAATAACAACACTTTTTTCCACTTAGATTTAAACCAGACAGGCAGACAGCCATGTGTTGTTTTTTGCTGTTTTTTAAGTTTTCATTCGAACAAGTTAAATTATTATTTTTTATCTAATAAGTTTTTTTTCCGCAACCAAATTTATGTCTGGAATATATTTTTCCAAGCAGCAAATTCAAATAAGTAAACAAACATCTGCCAGTGTATTTGTGATCAAAATGTCTCCAGCTGGGAAGAGACGTGACAGCAGGCCAGGAATAGTCACACCACCACCATGTTTTTCCTTTTTTTTTTTTATATTTTTTTGTTTTTTTTTTATGTTTTTTTACTGAAACTTTTTTTTACATTACTAGTTTTTTCACTACTTTTTGTTGTTTTTTGTTTATTAATTTTTATTTTTTTCTAATTTGTGTTAGTTTTTAAATTTTGTATACATTTCTGCTTTTTTGAATATTTTATAACTTTTTCCTATCTATATTATTTTTTACTTCTATTTTGTTTTACTTGTTTTGTTCTATTATTTTTCATTGTTTCTTTTTCCTTCCTTCTTTTTTTTCATTATTTTATTTTATTTTTTTTTCATTTTTTATTGCCTGGTTTTATTCATTCATTCGAAGAATATCAGAATTTAAAATACCCACGAGGAAACGATTTGAATTGCATCCCGCAACGCAGATAAAAGTACACAAATCGGTAACTGCGTCATTTCATTGAAATATAAGGACAACAAATCCGAACCGGACATATACCGAATATTCTTCGATTCGATTCCAGTTTCAATCTAAACTTTTCAAAGCAACCTAAGACTGACAAATATTTAGACTTGATGTTGTATTTGTGTACACCAAAACAAGTAGCGACACAAGAAGCTTTTAAAATTTTATTACTTTTTCTGAAATATTTCTTTTAATAAGAGATTTGTTTTTTTGAATGTATAATTATATGCATTTAAAAACTTATAATGCAGAACTAAATGCGTTTTAGTGCAGAGATGCATAATTATATGCATCCCTGCCATGCAGATGTTCAGTGGCTAAATGTACAGACGTATTTATTCATATTTTTGCACACTAACAAATAAAAAAAAATTGAAACAAGAGAGAAGGAAAGAGACTTGAGAGTAGAACTACTTAAAACGACAAACAGGCATCCATCCACACACACTTTGCACGTCCATGGATGTGATATATTGAAAACGAAATTAACTAAAAATAAAATATAAAACATAAATGAATAAAAAACAAAGAAAAGTGAAACAAAGGAAAAAAAAGAAAAAAAGAAAAAAAGATAGAGAAAAAAAGAGAGAGAAAAAAAGAGAAAAAAAAGAAAAAAAGAAAAAAATAGAGAAAAAAAGAGAGAGAAAAAAAGAGAAAAAAAGAAAAAAAGAGGGAAATAGAGAAAGAGAGAAAAAGAAAAAAAAGAAGAGAGAAAAAGAGGAAAAAGAAAGAGAGAAAGAGAGAGAGAGAAAGAAAAAATGAGAGAGAAAACGAGAGAGAGTTGGCAACACAACTGTCTTTCTTTTTATATCTTGGAAACATGCTTGGCGTTAGAGAAGAACAACACTCACAGCTTCCACTGTACGCTGGCGTAGAAGATCTCCATGCTTTCTCCTTAATTACAATAACGTTAACGGATGAATGGATGGACGGATGGATAAATAGAAAGAGAAAAGAAGAGAGTGGCGAGTTAATAACATTGGAAATAATGAAAAAGACTTATTAATGATAGAATGATAAATAACAGATTAAATAAAAAAAATGATTAAAAAATAGGTTGAATAATTAAATAATTAAACAAAGAAATGAATAAACAAAATTTCAAATTAAATAATTTAGGAAATAAATTAGCAATTACAAATTTAATCAGATTGTTGAACAAAGTCGTTTCAAGTTATGGAGCAGTTTTTTTATGTTCTATCCGGAAGAATAAAGAAAACGATTCAACCGATTTGTTAACATAGAAGTTCCTGTAATTTAAAAGATGCAGTGATTATGGATTTTTTGTTTCTCTGTGGTGAAATAAACTCCATCTGAAACAATACAACGTTAAAGGTAAATGCTGTGTTATTCCTTTATTAAGATTAAAACAAGCAAATTAAATTTTAAAACACTTTTTTTTAAATTTGGCAAATATTAATTCTGTTTTTTTCTTCTCTGAGATCATTTTGACGTCGTATTTTATTTTTTGCTGCTTTCCAGATTCCAATGTCTGTCATTTAAACTCATAAAAGTCGATATTTCGCGACGGGAATTTCCAAATTTAACATTATTGTTTTTTCTAAACAAAAAAAAATTTTGTTTTTATTTCACAAAAAAAAACATTGATAAGAAACGTCTGACGTGTCTAAAAATCCGTAAATTCCGAAGACGTGGTGGAGCGAAAGAGTTGGAGGAAAACAGTTGTATCGATTTGGTTTGAGAGAATCAACTTTCTGGCGGTTCAAGATTATTTTGAAAGTTTTTCATAGCTTTGATATTAGCGAACATATTTTTTTTGGAGATTTTTAACTATCAAATGTTTTTTGAGGTTTAATACAAAAATGATTATTTATTCATTAGGTAATATTATAATGACTCATTGTAACGCTTGAAATAAATCAGATTCCCGCTCAAAACGTTGTGGAACAAATAATCTGAGAAAGATTTAAATAATGATAAAGATGATGATGATGTTTATGTCAATGACGATACGCATATGTATAATAAAACATTATAAATTATATATTTAAACGAGAAAAATTTATTATACATAAAAAACTTTAATAGTGATAGAATAATAATGAAATTTATTATGTATAATAAAAGAAACATCTGATTAAAGAAAAATGCTCCAACTTAAAAATAGCACTCTGAGAGAAGTTTTAAAGCAAGCATTTGAAGGAGCGGGTGAGAAATATTTAAAAAATCGAGAATTGAGAAGAAACTTACTTCAAACGTTTGCATACGTTGTTGAAAATAACAATAACGGTAGTAGTGGTGATGATAATGATAATAATGGTGATGGGGTTGATGATAATGATGATAATGGTTACGGCGTTGATGATAATGATAATAATGGTTATGGGGTTGGTGATAATGATAATAATGGTTATGGGGTTGATGCCGTCATCTTTATAATGACTAACAAAACGATGACCATGATAGTGGCGTTGATGATGATGATGGCACTGATGATGATGACACTGATGATGTTGATGATGTTGATGCTAATGACGGCTGTCATGATGATGATGATGATGGTGGTGGTAACTGCTTATAACGGCCATTTTAATGAGAGAGCAAGGTAATGAAATAATTCTTCTGATGAAAATAAAACGGAGAAAATTGTTTTTTTTCAGATTTTTCTTTCAAAAAAAAGTTTTTTCCAAGGAAAATAAATGAAATAAGCATTTTATAAGATACATAATCATTTATGGAAAAAATAAATAATTGTATTGTTTAATGTTATTTATTGCTAAAATTTTCAACTATTCGGAATATATTGCCTAAAGTTATTTATTTCTAAAACATATTTGTTTTTACAATTAAATTATTTAAAAAAGATAAAAATAGAAATGGAAAATTTAAATTTTGCAATAACTTTAAATCATCAAATAAAAAGTATGAATTACACATTTTTACTAAATTAAATTATAAATGTAATTTATTTTAAGCAAAATCATACAAATTCCATTTCCAACACAAGCATTGGAATTGGCTTTGATGAGAAAAACGACTCAAGCCAAGCAAAGCATAAAATTTGTCACAAAAGCACGGTCTAAAAAAAAACAACAATGCAAAATACAAAAAACAAAAAAAAATCTGTGGGTTACATAAAAAAAGCAATTATTGCCCATGCTGAAAAGTTTTTTATATTTATTTTTACACGTATTTATGTATGTATTTTGATTTTTGATTTAAGATTTTAGATTGTTATTTAAAACAAAAAAAATGATTAAAGTAATAAATACAAATAAATACTTTTTCATATCAGACAACCAGACTGGCTCGTTAGCAGAAAACAATTTGCTTCATACTAGAAATTAACTGCTGCAACAGATACAAAAAGAGCCGAAAAAGAAACTGACTTCTTGGGCAGTCTAAAGTATTATAAACAAATTCTAAGCTCATAAATGTGCAATTCAACTGATGTACATACAATACCCAAAAGCCATTCGGTTGCTACGGAAACACAAGTAGCTTTGTCGGTGAATAAAAATTGAAAAAAAAAACAGAAACGCAAAAGTTGGCAAAACAAAATAAGAAATAAAAAAAAACCCAGCAAAATAGTAAGTGAAAAAACGAAATGGAAAAACCCTCAATATAGTAGAAAAAGGAGACACGGAGTGAATGATAAAATGCGAACCGCGTAAAAATGATTTTACGGGTCTCCAACGTCCCGGGACATTCATGATCTTTTATTGACTTCCGGTCCGGTTTGTAGTACCTCCTAAGTCAGGACTTGGATGTCATCCAATATGGCCGCAACCCGATTTATTTGTTTTTTGTTGTTTTTTGTTTTCAATTTTGTTTTTTTTAAGCTGGTTGAATTTTTTAAAAAACCTGAATTTCAATTTCATTTTTTAAGTTTTATTTTAGATCATAAATCATAATAACACTTTTAAAAACAATCTTTTGCTACTGTAAAAGTTATAAGCTAAAATTCTTAAAAAAAAAGATAAAACCTGGCAAACGCTCCTTAGGACAGTCAATCAGTTGCAATTCAATACTCCTGACATTAAACCTGCTTTGATTTCAATATGGCTGACATTCAACATGGTTGACATTAAACATGGTTGACATTGAACACGGCTGAATTTTTGCATGGCTGACATTTACCATGGATGTCATTTTGTTTATTTGACATCCAAAATGGCTGACATTCAACAAGGCTCATATTCAGCATGGCTGACATTCAACATGACTGACATTCAATATGGCTGACATTGACCATGACTGATATTCAACATGGCTGACATTCAACATGGCTGACATTCAACATGGCTGACATTCAACATGGCTGACATTCAACATGGCTGACATTCAACATGGCTGACATTCAACATGGCTGACATTCAACATGGCTGACGACATTCAACATGGCTGACGACATTCAACATGGCTGACATTCAACATGGCTGACGACATTCAACATGACTGACGTTCATCACGGCTGACATTCAACATGGCGGCCGCTCAATATGTCTGGCAATCAATATGGCGAAAGTCCAATTTGGCTGCTGGACGAATCCGTCATCGGTCTGTCGCCCGGTCGATTGCCCGCTTGCTGGGAACGGGAATCCCCATCTGATGAGTAAATGAATTTGTTTTTTTTATTTATTTATTTTTGTTTTAGCTACGCTTAGCCGTTTACATATAATGCTATGGCAACAGTTGCCAAGTGACCGCAAGATTTGCTTTTTGTTATTTATAATAAAGAAGCACGATATTATGTATCTTTTTAAAGTCTTTTTAAAAATTTGTAGCAATTGAAAATAAAATAAAAAAAACGTCTTTTTGGTTTCAATTTGTGAAGTTTTATTTATCGACGCAATCAGTCTTTTATCAGTAGGCGGACGAGAAAGAAGAAAAGAAAAGAAAGAAATAAATAAAAGAGCGCCAATCAAATCGTTCATTAATCCGTCTTTCCATTTTTCATGCTCTTCGTCCGTCCCTCCGTCCCTCCGTCCGTCCGTCCGTCCGCAAGTTTGGTTTTTCTTTTATTTCCACTCCCATCCGTCCGTGCAACAAATCGCTCACGCATGCGTCCCTGTGCCACAGATCCATCCAGTCCGTTTATTCATTTCGGTGATCATCAGTCATTCTGACGATATTTTTGGTTTCGTAATTTTTTTTCTTCTGTCGATACGTCCTTCTGTTATCCTTCATATTTTGTTTCTTTCACTCACTCATTCATTCATGCGTCCTGATGTCTTTCAGTTTGACCATCCGTCCGCCCGATTTTCTCTTTTCTTGACCATACACGGTCATTTATATCGTACACGAGTTTTCAAAACTTGATTTATATTTGCTACTTGATAAAATGCCTGGCATTGTTTACAATTATTTTTTCATGGTAGCTCTGAGCTCATTAGAAAAAAACAAAAAAAAACATTGAAAACTCGATGACTTTGTTTGCAATGAACATGGTGACAAACAGACTGAAAATGGTGTACCTGAACATTTAAGAAAAAAGAGAACCATGAACACACAACTAATCAAAACTAGACACAATCATGCACAACTGCACACAACCATGCACAACTGCACGCAATCAGACCGACAATGCTGCACGTTAACTGATCATCATAAAAAATGTATTCATTCATCTAACATGAATTCATTTGTTTATTTACATACACACAGTAGCACACAACTACACACAACTGCGCGCTGCAGCACGCAATTGCACTCAACTGTACATAACTGTACTCAACTGCACACAACTGTACTCAACT
Organism: Erpobdella octoculata; assembly: GCA_963978895.1. NCBI lineage: Eukaryota > Metazoa > Annelida > Clitellata > Hirudinida > Erpobdellidae > Erpobdella > Erpobdella octoculata. The sequence continues at coordinate 25,021,095 of OZ022246.1, forward strand.
ACACTCAACCGCACACAACTGCACACAACTGCACGTAATATGAGTGTGGTCAACAACACGTCGTTCGGTCAGTTTGACTCCACGCCAGAACAATCTGCGCGGGTTAATCCACTCCTTCCAACCAGCCTGCCATACGAAATAACATTAAATTGGAGAAAAGAAGAGGAAAAAAAATTAATAGAAAGTGATCTTCGATTTTTAGTCCTTGGGTTTTTTCCAGCGTATCTCACCACTCCAGCTCATCTGGGTTTCAATAGATTACGATCTCTCCGTTTTGATTAATCCCTGGGTACCGATTGCATCATATCCGGCCTCGGTCGTTGTCATGGCGCTGCAATTCCATTGGTTTATTCATTTACTTTTTTAATTGATTTTTGTTTTGCTTTTTATGAGTGTGGTGAGGGGAGGGTTGATCCGCCACTTGCCCTCTTTCCCCCCTATTTCATTCAATCACCACACACCTTGTTGTTTTCACACATTGATTTATATGCAAATGTTTATGTAACAGAAATATTTGATAAACAATTCATTTGCTGCTAGGCGATAAGTTCATTTCTTTGAAAGAAACGTGTAAAAGAGCCTAAATTGATAGAGATCAACAAGAACAGTTCGAAGAACTTCCTGTTCCGCCACATAGTGACCTTGAACTACTACAGTTGCCAGCCTTTAAAATCAATAAACAAAGACGACGACGACGATGACGACGACGACGATGACGACGACGACGATGATGATGATGATGACGATGGTGATGATGATGATGATAAAGATGATGATGACGATGGTGATGATGATGATGGTGATGATGATGGGGATGGTGATGGTGACGACGACGACGATGATGATGATGATTATGATGATGATGACGATGACGATGATGACGACGACGACGACAACGACGATGATGACGATGATGATGACGACGATGATGATGACGACATCGATGATTACGTTAGTAATGATACAAAAACCGTTTCACCTACTTATTTTTTTTAAAATGGTCACATAATTAACTCCCGCACGTCTCGCCTCAGGGTCAACACAGGTCTCCTTCCGCTTGGCCTCTGTCACCCGGAAGCAGCTCTGCGCATGTCCAACAAGATATTACATTATATATTTATAATTATATATATATATATATACATATATTTTTTAATAATTGAATGAATAAATAAATAAATAAATAAATAAATAAATAAATAAATGAATAAATAAATAAATAAATAAATAAATAAATAAATAAATAAATAAATAAATAAATAAATAAATAAATAAATAAATAAATAAATAAATAAATAAATAAATAAATAAATAAATAAATAAATAAATAAATAAATAAATAAATAAATAAATAAATAAATAAATAAATAAATAAATAAATAAATAAATAAATAAATAAATAAATAAATAAATAAATAAATAAATAAATAAATAAATAAATAAATAAATAAATAAATAAATAAATAAATAAATAAATAAATAAATAAATAAATAAATAAATAAATAAATAAATAAATAAATAAATAAATAAATAAATAAATAAATAAATAAATAAATAAATAAATAAATAAATAAATAAATAAATAAATAAATAAATAAATAAATAAATAAATAAATAAATAAATAAATAAATAAATAAATAAATAAATAAATGAACAAATGAATAAATAAATGAATAAATAATTGTATATATAAATAGATATATCTATATTTATTCTCTGTCTAACAGTTATTTATAAAAATTATGTCGTAGCTTTGTGTTTTTTATTTTTGATATTTTGTTTTTCTTTCATCAATTTTTATGGTTTTTTTTGTTTTTTACACACTTTTACTTAACTTGACTTTTCTGTCTGTCTGATGAGCTAGAAACTTAAAAATTTAAACTTACCTCCAAACTGATAAATAATGCATTCTTTCAAATTTTCGGATCGATTGGACAAAATTTAATTAAATAATTTTTTGTGATATTTTCGTCAAACTATTTATTGTCTATGCTAATATACTCGTTGTTTATGTAACAGAATGTGGCCTACACAATCGATTATATAAAAGTGTGTTTTTAAAAAAAACTTTGTTTTTTTATTCACTTGTTTCCATCCGAGTTGTTTATCTACGAACGCTTTTTGCTTTTCTCATGTTGAAATTGTTGGCTCTGAACGCTAAATGGCATCCTTGATTGCAAGGAACATTTTGTTCAAAAGCACCAATTTGTCTTTATTTCACTATTTCTCTCTTTCTTTTCTATACTTTTTTTTATTTGTTTTTTCTTTTAATCACACGTTTTTTCTTTTTTTTCTTATATATATTTTTTTCTTTCTTTTTTAATCTTTTATTTTTTTTTTCATTTACGTTTTTTAAATTGTTTTCCCCCATTTTCCTAAATAATTATATTTGTTCATTTTTCATATTTAAATTAATTGACTTTTCAAACTGACATTGACCGAAGTATTAAGCAGCAAAAGCATTTAATTATATTTTGTGCTGTCAAATAACTCAACTGAAACTATAAAGTTAAATTTCTCACAAAAATGCTATTTAAAATAATTCCTTAAAAAAATCAAGTTTAAAATCACATTTCTCACAAAAATGCTACTTAAAATAATTTCCAAAAAATCAAAAGTTTTTACATTAAATCACGAATAAATATTCGCCAAATAAAATATTTTCTCAATCTATCAGCGCTCATTGCGTCAGGAAATGAAGCTTGACCTTTGACATCTCGACGGAGCCACGTGACCGCATTGAATTATGTTGCAGTTCTTCTTTCTTGTTTATATTTCACTTGTTTGCTTGCTGTCTTCCCTCACACACACACACACACACACACACACACACACACACACACACACACACACACACACACACACACACACACACACACACACACACACACACACACACACACACACACACACACACACAGACACATAGACATATACACACCACACACACGCACAAATAGAGACACACACATACACAACACAGTCACACACACACATACACACATGGACACACACAAATGCATGCATACAAACACCCCCTTTATTTCTATCCCTGTCACCCACCTCCCCCCGATCTGCTCTGCGATGTTGCCTTGGTGTCTTTTTTGCATTCTATTTTACCGCGCAAAAGTTTCTGTGTTTTTTTAAAAGTGCTATAAATTTGGAAAAATTCCCTTCGGAGGTCATATACTTCATTTTAGAATATTTTTCGTCTATATTTTCAATTTTGACTTCTTGTGAAAGTTTGCTCGTATCGATGTTTTGTTTGCAATAACCAATGGTGGTGCTGGTAAAGTTTAGTGATTTTTAAGATGATGATGGTAGGTAGACACTATGGTGGCGTTGATGGTAGGTATCACTGTGGTGATGATGGAAGGTACCACAGTGGTGATGATGATGATAGGTAGGTACCATGACGATGGTGGTGAGTGATAATGGTAGGTACCATGACGGTGATGGTGGTAGGTGCCATGACGGTGATGATGGTAGGATTTATAGTGGTAATGATGGTTGGTACCATGTTGGTGACGGTAATCATGGTGAAGGTGATTGTAGATATGATTATGGCTGTGGTGATGATTATAGGGAAGGATGGTCATAATGAGAAAATTGTATAAACTGGAAAATAATAATCGTTTTCTTTTCTAAAATTGAGAAATTATTGAGAAAATACAGAATAAAGTAAATTTGTACAAAATATTAAATAAAGAAAAAAAAACATAAGAAAAACTAAAATTTGAAAAATGTATAGAAAGATGATCATAAAAGAAAATTTCAAGAAAATTAGATTTATTGAGTTGAAACTTTAAACGTACACACGTGAGATTTTAAGGCTTTCAGTTGTTTTTTCCAGGTTAGTTCAAATAAAAACTTAAAAAAAAAACAGTTAATGTTGTTGTTTTTTTTGTATAAGAAAACAGCTTAATTGACGAATCAAATAAGTGACATGGAACGTGTTCTTTTCCCTCTTGTGTCAAGAATGTGACAGCAGTTGATTTCTTTACTATCATCATCACCATCATAATCGTCATCGTCATCATTGTCGTTGTAATCATCATCATTGTCATCGTCATCGTCATCATTGTCGTTGTAATCATCATCATTGTCATTGTCATAGTCATCGTCATCGTCATCGTCATCGTCATCGTCATCGTCATCGTCATCGTCATCGCCATCATCATCAACACCGTCACAAATAAAAAAATTAAAAACATTAAAAAACAGATTTTTATTTATTTTTAACATTATTAATTGCAACCTCCATCGTGACAAATGGCTTATTAAAAATTTAAAGTCACGGATGTTACACTGAGCCTCAGCCGGTCAGTCCTTGGGCTCAATGGCCGATGTGGTAATTGTGATGATGATGATGATGACGACGATGATGATGATGATGATGATGATGATGTTTCAATGATATCAACCGAATCTTGAAATCGTCATTCGCAATGAAATTGGTCACTTCTTCACAGCAGGGTCAACATCGTTCTTTTTCTTTTTTCTTTTTTTTCTGTTTTGTTTTTTTCTTTCCTTTTTTTATTCTTTTTTATATATTTCTCCATTTATGGCTTTCTTGTTTATTTGATGTTTTTGTTTCTTACACTGGTGAAATTTGTTTTATTTACAAAATGAAACAATTCTTATCGTCTTCACTTTTGTCATATTTTTAACATAACAAACAATTTTCATAACTAATCAATAACTTCGAACGATTTGTTATTTTTTAATAATAATTATAATTTTCTATTTATACAAATATTATACTAACAATAGTGGTTAAATTAAAGTTACCACAATCTAGAATGCTTCTTGTTTTATATTGCCATCTAAATGGTGTAAGTTGCCGTTAGCCCTGCTATTTGAGAACGTTATAAATAAAATAAAAACTCCGCTTCGCCAATAGCGAGCCAGTCCCAAGCCTGGATAAAGGAGGAGGGACAGTTAAAAAAGATAAAATTATGATTCACGAACAGGAAGTACTTAGGTGCTTTCTACATACAGCCATTACAGTCTTAAAACACCTGGTGTGAATTACTATAAACTATTATAAGAAATACGTTTTTTTTTGCTCAGCTGTTACTAAGAAAATCTTTTATTATTGACCTTTAGGTTAACCGCAAAAATTAAAATAAATATAATATGTTTCAGCGTAAATTTATTTTATTTTATTTGAACGCTTGTTTTTGCATCTGTGGTTTGGAGTTTTTTGGTAGAAAAAACGGCGCATGAGATTTTGAGATGTTATAAATTTGAAGATTTTTT